>LUCH01004275.1:0-13039 GCA_013368495.1 Paragonimus heterotremus | reverse complement strand
ATTTCATGAGAATGTAGGACAATCATTTGATTATTACGATTAACAACTTTAATGTCTATATCCGTTTAATGTGGTATACTCTAGAACTTAGTTCCGCGTCTACCGATCATTCCCAGAGTTAGCAAAAAAATGGGTAGTGGAAAATTTACGAATATTTCACAAACAAACTGTCAGATATATGATATAGTATGTTCTTCCGACGAACGTTGAGTGACGCACGTATAACTAACGACGCCAAATACCAGAATCAAGTCAAGTCGTTGGAAACCGTGGTACTGTTAGCATAAACAATATGATCAGTTACAAGGAACAAACCTCAATTCGTTTGCCTTCCTGGAATAGGATACAATGGTTGGCCGCAATAGACCGTCAAGGGTCCAAAAACCACGACAAGTACAAGCACAGGCGACCGACTGGCAACGACGAACCGACGAAATGCGATCGGATCGGTCTAATGTGTGTCTAAATAGCCGGTCTTCGGACGGACCGATTAGTCGGCATCAGTTTCACGGCGGCCCATAGGAAGGCCGTATTCACAGGAGGTGGGAAGGGTGAGACGGGTAGACAACAATGGGTGTGGGCAGGTGAGTGAGGTTCAATAATTGAAAGAGGCAGGATGGAGCAATTAGTAAAATTAGACGCGGGTTGTGGAACTAACAAGAACAGGCGTCTTGTTAGGCGGGATCAAAGGACAGAGTTTAACAGGGTCAATCGAGAGGAATTTTGACTTCCAAAAGCGTCCTACAGATACTGTCTAATTTTTTCTGGAGATGCGCAGGATAGAACGGTTTGTTCCGATTTGAGTCAGACATGTGTGGTCATGTCATCATTTGATGCCCATGACCTCGTTCTGCCATACCAGCTGATTCGCTGCACAAGACCGCTAATCGAGATCATTCGTTTCCTTGGAGTGCGATAAGATAATTAGAATCGCCCGACTGAATTGATTGCAGTCAACCTGTGTAAGTGCAGTTACTGAGTGAATTGTAGTGGATCAAGACCTCGTGACCAAACTATGCCTGGCCCGTCGCATGTGGAAGTTAATCCGCAGTGTATACTTATCAGTGAGACAGACGTAACCCAGTAGCAGAACACGCCGAAAGTGCTGGGCGTACCAAAAAGAAACGCGGGATCTAATCTTTACGACCCGTCGCAACAGCTGGCAAAGGCTCTCACCAAACTGACTTGAACCCACTGTTGCGTCGCGCAAAGCTTTCCTTGAATGCGAACAACACAGCTCGATAACAAGGCCTCAAGAGTGAGAAACTACGAGAGCAGCCTGGAATTTTTTCAACACAGACGGGCAACCTTACGTCACAACTCCGTAGATTGTTTTTATATTTACTGCTTATTGTTAGTTTCTCTATATAATCGTGCTGAAACGAGACGACTGTTCGACTGTTTACTTTGTCATGTAATACGCGAAGTGGGCAAAATACTATACGATTGTGTCGGTCGCTGGAGCTTATCACGGAAAAATTCAGCACGACTAAACCTGGTGAACAGTGCATATGACAGAGGGAATAAGCAACTTCGTCGGTGTTAATGTGCACCGTACTGGGACTATTTACAAGCAATTAAAAAACGGTTTTGTCAATCTTGAGTATTTTGGTTTCCAACTCGCAGAATACCTATGTGTTGGAATCTAGGTGTTGGTTTAATCGCTTTTTCTGCCAGTACCAATGTGTGACTGAGTACGCAACAAAATGTACCGCCTCATGTCACCGTACTAAGGCTATTATCACATGTTGCAAATTAAGTTTTTCAAGAATTTCGATTCTTGCTGCATAATAGATGTCTGTATGACAAGAACGTCAACTTAGTTGGGCCACGAATGATTGATTTCAAAGTTTTATTTACACATTATCACCGGAAGCCTTCCAGCCAAGTTACCTCGTGTATCTTTATCCCGGTACGAGTTTGATTTTCTGCGATCACACGGTTCATCATCATCATCATAGACATCAACACATTAGTAGTTCATACTGATGCTTAACACACACGACAGCGAAGGAAAAATACCCATATGAGAAGAGAGTAAAAAAAGAAGGTGAGGGGAAGGGACCTAACTACCAAAAATAGCTACGTCTATATTCAAACATACAACATCAAGGCGCCTACACCTTGCAAACAAACAACCGAGGTGTAAGTGAAAGTAAAGGCATCATCAGCAAGACGGCTTTCACTGCCCCGCGTCATTAAGTGCACTCGCTTCACAGACAACTCGGCCAAACAAAGGCAACATTCACGCCACTGAGCTCGGCTAGTCGCCTTCTCACCTAACGTTCCAAGCCATCGACTCCGTGAGTCTCGAGGGCTCCATTCCGGGAGAGGAACCCGATCTACAGTGGCCAACCCATTCGTGAACGATTTCATTTGTCTACGCCAGGTCACCATCTGTCCACCTCGCACCCTACGCCAATCGTTCGAAGCGTCGGCAAACAGTGCTCGGTGTGACAAACGATTAGCTGGCATCCTCAGTACATGACCTAACCATCTAAGTCTGTGCAAATGTAGTGACTGAATAAAAGAACTCGTTTGACAATCAGTGCCCAACACCCGCTTCCTAACCTCCTCGTTGCTTACTCGTTAGTGCCACTCGATACAAGCGATTGAACGCAGACTTCGGTGGTCAAACACCTAAAGACAGTTCACGTCTTCTACCCTAATGGGCTAGGTTTCGCTGCCGTAAAGTAATACAGCCCTCACTGTTGTCTGATATATGCGACCCTTAGGCTTCAGAGAGATACCTCTTTGTCGCCATAAGTGCCTCAGATTAGCGAACACCTCCTCAGCCATGGAAATACACGCTTCTATTTGATTCTCATCACATCCGCCGTCGCCGCTGATGCAGCTTCCCAGGTACATAAGCCGGTCAACAACTTCCATGACTTCATTATCTAACATTTAATCTACGTAAACACAGCAATGTTGCAGAAGCACTTTGCATTTCGAGGCTATAAAGCGCATTCCGAAGTACTTAGCAGAACGCGAAATTGCGTTCAGTATTGCTTGTGCCGCTTGAAAGTTGTTCAACTGCAAAACCTTATAGGCAGCATAATTGAGATCACACGGTTGGTGCGTTAACAATAAATGGATCATTGTACTTTTTGCAAACACTATACTTGAGTGATATACGGTTGTGACCGACACTTGTATTAAGAGCACAGAAAAAAATCCATCAGAGGATGATTACGTAGACGAAATGTTTGACTGTTCTAGGTTGTATGGGATTTGCAGTCGCTCTAATATTTCGACATAGTCCTGTTGCTACGGCAACGCTTCGTTAGAACGGAAAATTTATTTGATTCAGATAAAATTCTAACAATAGAAGAACATACTACTTATGAACGATCCTGACAAAAAGTACCATCAAATGTAGTACTTTTTGATTGTACAAGGGGTGCGAAATATTGGGAGGTTGAGTGTGTTTGCGAGCAATCCAGAACCTGCTGATTAAAAACGTTACTAAAAAGGTCAGCAATCTAAACACTCCATTTGGTTCAATTTTTGTTGATTTTCGAGAATTGAACGAGACGACGGGTAACGCATTCGTGCTAATTCCGTTGGTTGCTGGTATTTTCATCAAACTGAATCAGATGAAGTTTATCACAGTGTCTGAATTACATGACGTGTACGCGAAAATGCAGTGGAATCTAGGGATCATGAGAATGCCCCATTCATGATGAAACTCCATATGTATTCGACGGCCGGACGTTCTGTTTATCTGCAACCCTTTACAGTTCGATATCTGCTCGTCCGCTTTTTGAGCCAACCGGATATTATGCGGTACATGAAAATAGTTATTTGGTTTACAGTGAAAACAAACGGGTCAATATCATACATTTAGTAGCTATTTTCAAATGGATTCAAGACTCCGCACCTGAAGTTGCCTTTGAAATTTCACAACTCGGACAGTCACTCGTAGTGTTACTGAGGGACGAGAAAGTATAACGTGAAAACAAGCCATAAGCGGTGAGGGTAATTTTACTTGCAAGTGTCTTGATTCTTGATCATCATCATCATTATCATCATAGACAGCAATACATCAGTGGTTCACATTGATGCTTAACTGACGCACAACCAACGGAACATTTACATATACCGACAGTCACGTTCCTGAAATAACGTAAATATTTAACCGTCGGAAATCAATACTTAGCAATCTTTCAGGAACTGGTTACGTGGAAGTTGCACTTATTAGGCTGACGATTCCCGGTGGGACCGGATCATACCTCTTTAGAGTGCATCAGAATTGCGAAAAACCCGGAACAGACTAACTTCGTCGTCATTGTGTTTACATACACCTTCGAGTTGACAATTGTATCTCTGACTTTCTCTTCTATTACCGTAGGGGAAACCTGTTTGAGGTGCTGCTGTGGGAGAGCATTTAACCAACACTCACAAGCTTCAGTGTACACCTCGTTCTTCTACGGCCCGCCGGAATTCGTTCAAAACTCCGAAAGAAGACGGAAGAGTTTAATGAGCTTAATGGAATAAAGTTGGCCTTACCGCAGTGATGGTGACAACCTAGAAACGTAGAGATATATCCCACTATGGAGGGTCATATTGAAACGATCACTATGGAAACTGACAGTAGGTTGTCACAAAATGGCGCTCATTAAGTAAACGAAACCATACGATCTGTCGAAACAAACGGTATACTGTGTGAAAGTATAATATGCTAAGACGGATTGGCTGGCAAGAATTCTCACTTTTTGGAGGATGACAGTCAGGAAACCGCGCAATTCCGCAACAAATCCACATTAGTGAGAAGGAAAAAATATGAACCCATTTTCAATGAACGTTTCTAGTAATCAGCATACAACTAACAAAATTTTTTACTTTTTGGGTGAATATTATGTGCGTCTTAGACCAGAACTCGCCTACATTGAGATGAAATACAATGTGGCTAGCCGTAATTGCAAAAAACGGTACGGACGAAGTAGGGTCCACGCACTGAATTCGAGTAGTTTTGAACATGGACGTAGCAACTTTGAACCACGTGCCATGCACACTTTGCCATCTATCGTGAGTTAGAGAAGATTAGCTATGACCCCGTTAGTTTTGGAACAGCGGGGTTTCACACTCTTTCAAGCACTGCAAGTTCCATTTTGTCTCTTATCACGCTAACGAACAGTAGCACCCGAAATCTTCATTTTCAGCCCTTCATTTCTTGACACTGCTCCTCTTTTGTAATCATACTCCTGTTAGGCAATGTTTCCTACAACAACTCACTCTCGTCACAAGTACAAATAATTTTTAGTGAGTATTCTGTCGTGTACTATCGCATCCATGCTCAACACTAGTGTGTACAAAAGGATATTGTCGTTTGTGGAAGTTACACAGGCAACACCAACAGTGTTTAATTCTTCGCAATTTCAAGTGACTTTTCCCTGAGTAGACTTCGTATTACGAGCAGATTTTTTGTTGTAACCGTTAATACCCCTGTGAGCACGCCTGATTTGTTGAATCATGCAGGCTTCGAAGCTTATACACTTCCGTTTCTTCGCTGTTGATACCACGAGGCATTGCTCCGATAGGATTAAACACTTGTCGTGCTATTGATTGAACGTTGTGTTATGAACCTGTTTTAGTTGACTCCGTTGTGTGTACTTCGTTGTCCAGTAAAACAAATTCAGTTCCTCACTGCGTGAGAAACTCAGGTAGGTCAAAATGCCTTTTCTACTGTTTTGGAAATTGGTTAATGACTCGGTTAGACAGATATTCAACGAGATGAACGTTGGATCGTAAACAGTCTTTAAGTATAGAAAAACCACGACCATCGGCTACCTGTAAGAGTGCCAATACTCCAAGGTCTGTCGCAGGGTAAAATGTGATCAATGCACCCTTGACTAGATTGAAATTCTGCCTATTCTTTGCCTGTCTGACATTCTCTGGGCGTAGTGAGCTGACGTAATATAAGGCCAATGAATACCTTGGACGCACCAAACACTAAAGTGATGCCTCTGTGAATGTCACATAGACCTCGGGTCCCCCTCTTTGAAAACAGGAACTACTATTGATGAGCATCAGTTGCTAGGTGTCTCTTCAGTTTCCCAGACCGTTTGAAGGGGTTATCACTTCTGATATCAACCTCTTCCTAACATCCTTGAAAAGAGAGGGAGATGATTGGGATTTAGTACAGGAGTCTTTAATAACTTCAAATGCTTCACTAACTTGCGCTACAGGGCCACTTCTGTTTCCAATGGAGGGTGGTCTGGAACGCAGTAACTGACCATCCGAGTCCTGTCGTCTACATGATTTGGATGAGGCCAGCTGAGATTTTCCTCAGAATGTTTAACTCAGCTATCAAGTCTGTGCGACGAACTGGTAATAAGTGAAACATTCCCTTCACATATAGTCTCAATCACACTGACTCGAAGGCCAGCAAAACCACGAATCAACGAAAAATCTGCAATTCTCAGATGAAGATAATATTTCTATCTCTTTCGACTGTTCTCGGGTATTTCACGTCATTGTTAAGGTGAGCTGCTCCTTGAACCACAGTGGTTTCTGGTCAGGCTCATGTCTGTCTTTGACTCCCAGGTACTATATCATGGCCGAGAGTAAGTGACAGGTATCAAGTGCACATGAACTGTCACTCGAAACACTGGGTTACACCAGGGATGCTTCCACGAAAACTCTGCTTTATAACAATGTTCACGGCTGGTATGCGGCAGTAATGTCGTCGACGTCGATCACGTGCATTATAGTCCAGGAGAACCCAGGCTGATTGATTTGATGAATTTCTTTGGTGAACGTGCGCTGGGGGTGAAAACAACAGTTTCTAAAACGGTAAGGATTCACTTGGTCCGGTATTGGCAACAAGTCCTTTACTCTGGCAGTGCTCACAGTTGAATTGGTTAAGAATGCATCTACTTTTATAGGGAACCGGTCCATCTGTTTCACGGGTAAACATATCGGGGAATGAGAAACTGGTTTTATTGGATGGTGGACTTTTTTCAGAAGTGTCTTGTTGGGGGAACCACTCTACTTTCAACTGATCAAACTCTGGATGGCTGAGCATATTCCATACTGTACCACACTGTAACTATCAAAAGACTACCCCTAGTTCGAGCTGTCTCACAGGATCTAATTGTGACTACAAAGCTTAGTCTAACAATATGTCGACTTAATCAATTTTCTTACATAATTATGATCAGGAATTACCGGCAATTAGGTGAAGCGGATTAGGTTTCATCACCATCTGTTTGATTACAACAGTAAATTCTGACAGAATGAAACCGATAGTTTCGTATGTTCAGTGGTTGCTGTGCCTCCTCGACCCATAACTTGCCGGTTTTACGTTATCAGCTGGTGACAGCATCATGTGCTGCCTGTTTTCGCATCCTATATCACTGATGGTTCCTAAACTTCGTTTGACACCTGAAAAATCAAAGACATTAACTAATAGTAACATTCGAAAGCTTGGTAGGTCACGGTCACCTCAGTCAGAGAGACAAACACGACCTACCTTTCCTTACGTGTCGGTTTGTTACCGACTGCTCACCTCGCATGTCATGCTGGAAATGTTAGGGGATATAGCGGATAATCGGACTCACTGATATGAATTTCTCGTTTACTTGGATGGGCTGTTCGTGGATGAATCACGACCAATAAAGCGGGATATGGAAAGTCGCAAGTGTTATCTCCCATCTTCCGTTTACCTTTAACCACGGGTTTAATCTCCTTGATGTGGTTATATGGCAGTTAGACATTACCCTCAAACACTGATGCATTTCCTTTTATTACGAGTAAGGTGATGAAGATATCTGTCTGCTCTTGAACCTTTTAGTCTGCCGAACGAAGACAGTGTAGAACCAACAGTTTCGTCATTTGAACATCCTCTCAACAGTACATGTAGGTTGTTAGGTCTTAAATACGTACCGTGACGTATTTCGTGTAGTGAACACGCTCGTCATCTTTTCTCTTAACTAGACGGTGAGTATTATTCAAAGGGTTACTTCAATATGGCTTCGTACTCATCTTTGTTTCTCGTATTGCTGTCAGTTTGGTATGATGGTGATGATCAACAAGTTACCGTCATCATTTGTATGCATGGAATCGGAATTCAAATGCGGTTCGCATTTAAAGAATAACGTTGCAATTGTTCAAGCCTCTGACTCAACCTCTGAGTAATTGCACGAACAAAATTGTAGTCAACTAAACCGATTGAAGATTTCATTAGATTTGATTTTGTGTTCAATTGATACCAATTGTTTATATGTGTTGGTCTAAGATGACCCTCTGTATCTAACTGGAAAACGTTTAAACTCCGAAGTCTTACTTGAACTGAATTGATGAACCAAAGCTAAGGTTTTTTCACTGTGTCACTAATGGCTCATCCTCGAAATATCTGTTCAATTTATCAGTGAAACCTCTTCGACGACCGTGACAGCGTCTAGTAACTAATTTTAATTCTTTTTAATCAAAGAACCCCTCCTTGGCGGCAAATTAAATCTCGATGGCTCGATAATTACTAAACCTTTACGATACCTTATGTTTCACTGTTGTGTTATCTGACTTAAGTGAGTAATGCTGCACCCCATGAAATTAGCCAAGTGAACGTTCAGCATCACATTACAGAAATTTCTCCAAGACGTGTGATTAGTTGGATATTGTATTCAGGAGTATTCGGACACTCTTTCCATACCGTTTATATATATATCTGTTTTCCTATTTAGTCCAGAAATTTGGCCCTTGCAGCAGAACGACTTAGAGAAGAAATGCTGCGAGTCTACAACTTGGACAGTTTTGACAAGAAGGCGCAACGGGTTGCCCTGATAAATGAACTGGGTCTAGAAAATACGTTTTGAACACACTCATTTGTGATCCGGCCCCAAATTAATTGTGAAACCAGTGTTTATTCTAATGTGTGAAAATTACTCTCCTTTTTCTCTTAGTTATATTTTGATGGAGAAACTGATGGAGTTGTTTCTCGACCAGTTTTGTATTTATTGCGCAAAACTGAATTGAATAAAGGCTTTTTGTGTTTACTCACAAACTACAACCATCACTGCAGTCTAATTTGATTTGTCCTTGTAACACGTGAAGTGAATGATAAACCTGAAATTATAAAAACGCATTTACTTCGAATATCGGAAGCAAAGGCTTATAATACTCAATCACTATTGGGACACTTGTGTTGTATCTCACCTCACCACCCGGTTTATAGGGTCTTAGCGAGGAACCTGAGGTCTGGAAAAAACAACGCGGCGGTCAGACAATAATTTAGCACAGAGGGTTGAAGTGACTAACAATGAAGCATGCCTCCGTTACCTTAACATGTCTCCTAAGCATTGGAGGTTAGAGACATTATCATATTTGTTACGAGATCGTAATCACAAGTGAACGTTTATAAAATTTTTATAGCCTGATTATCCCTATTATTTGAAAAGGAGAACTTTGAGTAGCCCCAAGAACGAAGCTTGAAATCGAACCCTCTCACATTCTAAATGGAGGTTGCTACGGTCCTGTTCATTGCGTAGCTCTTCTTATGGATGATGTGTTACGTTGAATATGTATTGTGATCAGCCAAAGTGAACGAACTGTTTATTGTTTCATTGGAACTTTCGTAATTTGTATGTGTACTTTGTGCTACCTAGTTTTGTGACTCTTATGTGGACTGTACAAAACAGACTATCATATTGGTTCAGAAGTATAAGTTTTCCCATGTTCTGGTGTTACCATGTCTTGTGATTAACGGAGTTTCTAAATTCGATGAATCATTGTCGGCAAGTTTTAAGAAAGATGTGACCACGCGCTGTTTGACCGTGAACATCTCCACCAAGTCCGCTGACTCTGCTTGTGAATGAAAGAAGACGTAAGTATATTTCCCTATATAACTATAGGCAGGATGCATATCGTAAGTGTAGCACTTTCCCTGACTCATATATTCCATTTCCTAGTGTTTTTATGGCATCACTTTCCCAAATCAATCAAAACACATGATCTCCTTGGCTTCAACGAGTCCGTACTTTTGATTCCCATGCGACTCTGAACTTCGTTTGTAGTTTCCGATACATCCTTCTGAAAATCGACGTCTTCGGTTTGGTTAACATTTCATTTTGCCAGTGTGAACGACAATTACCGTAAGGGGACTGCATATTGTGGAGCTACAATCCTAATTGCCATCAAAAACTTGATGTCACAAGGACAGAACGATATACATTGTCGGATCTAGTAAAGTAGTCAGACATAGTGTGGTGGACTGTCAGGCAGGTGGTACGAGCATTCCAACTCTCGGTGGAATACCTCAACACAGGGGGAGGTGCGCTCAAAAACCCATCGCGAGTGGATGGAGGACGGCGTGGGCGACCGGATGAGTCATCGCTCGACCGGATCGGACCAACGGGCTAGACATGGCGGCCGAAATAGAATGGATGACCAAATTGAAGGCCTGATTATACGAACACTCGCAGAAATATCTCGGCACGATGGTGGAGTACGATCAAAGCCCACAGTGGATGGAAGGAGGATAGCACGGGCGACCGAACAAGCCATCGCTCGAAGAAATCGGATCAACGGACGAAGGTTGGCAAGCAGAAAATCTCCAGATAGAAGGCGTAAACCACACACCTAAACCGGGTAGAAGTGCACACGACGTGTGAGCGGAAACCTGGGGGTGTTGCGGACTGGAATTGCGATTCAAAATCGCGAGCGCACGTGTGGCGAGAGAACTAGCGAGTCGGACAATAAAGATTGTGCTTTATTGAACGCCTTTTCGTTACAATAGCAGGCCTGCTAAAGTATAGATGAATATTTCATTAGTCGCGATTCATTTAAAAGTCGGTGCACAATTAAAAGAAAGAAGTTGGCCCACTTCAGAGGTATATGACTGAATTTCATAAGAAAATAGAGCGCTTGGGCTGATGAATCGCAGAATGAATAAAACTGGCTGTTGAGAAGTCTAGAGTTGTTAGAATACGTTCTTGTTCCTTAAGAAGGAAAGTACGGTGAGACTTTATAATGTGAAATCGAAAGCAGAATTAGTGATACAACATGCAGACCTTGATATTTGTAGTGTAAGGCCATGGTCAGTGACTTTGTTGCTCTCAATAACTCTTGATACTTATTTTTTATCATAATTTAACTGCATTTCCATATTTTCTTTTCATACCTTATTGTATCATACAGATTGGAAACTAGTGATTATCATTACCGTCAAAAACAGCACCACACTACCAGTTCATACTGAACCTTAATTTCTAACCAACTAAAAACAAAGTCTCAGCTAATAGGTGAAAGAGATTACATAGAGAGCAGTCATTTTGCAAACAAGCAGCATCAAAAAAAGTGCAAACAAACGACTGTGTAGCAGATGAGAGCAATATAACATCCTTACTGTCAGATCTACCTCTCAGTAGTAAATGCATTCACTTAACGAGAAACTCGATGGAACAACAAATCTTGCGTAAGCAAACCTGATCAACCGTTATCTTGGTCAACGCCCATGGCTTGAGGCTTGGTTGACCACAGTGCTCATTACTTACTAGTAATTGTTTCCAAGTCCACTTCGGGCATCAGACTATTTTCGAGACTACTATCATCAGCATAAAAACTTACACAAACAACATAAAATTAGTAGTCTGCCAGTTGATCGTTGTTCGAAAAACAGACAAAGACTGAAACTGCTTAAAGTCAAACACTTTCTAAGTAAATCGTTCTACTAAAAATCACCACTGATCACTTTTTTTAAAGATTATAACTAACAGTCTAGGATCACCTGCTGTGAACCTACTTCGGCTGTTAACAACTGTTTTGATAAATTCGCTTACCCTGTTTTGTGAGATGCGTTGTGTAGTAAAAGAGGAATATGAGGAACGTTTTGAATGGCACTCTTTCAAGTGACCGGCAACGCAGTATCACAGGAACAGAATTTATTTGATTATAAAGATAACTCTGTGTTGCTTAAAAAACTCATAAATTATACAGAATGTATTCACTGAACCCAAAATTTAAATCTGAAAACAGCTCAAGCAGATGGAGAGTATGCTATTGACAATCTTGTACGAAAGCAAATGGAATTTCCTGTGCACGTACATCATTAAGGTTTGGAACCGTTGACCGCACTATCCGAAGACGACCCGTGACCACTATCATCAATTGTATGGTGATCATTTTCTTCGTTCGCGTCCATAATTTCCTTCAGTACTTCCGGGGGTGGATCTTTGGTGGCTAAGTACTCTCCCTTCTGCTTCTTAAAACGTTTCCGACGAAAGTCCCTCGATTTAGTGTTTTCTGACACACTCCAACAACTCTGCAAATAGACCAAGATGATGGTTAACGTTGAATCGGCTTACATCATCTCTCCAGCTGAAAACGCTTGGTCTCTCATGAATTGTCCTGCTGATAGTGCTATGCTCGTCGATAGAGGAGATGCGAATCATAGTACGATGAGGTCTCTCTATCTTCCGCTCATTCGGGTCCGTATTCCCATCGGGCATCATACGTCTACCCGCAAGTCAGCATGACTTTAATGAAAAAATTGATTCCTGTCAACGCACCTATTGATCGACTGCATATTCAAAACAACTGAAGTTGTGACTTCGGATTAGCACGCAACAGTGTGACTTCCAAAGACTTCCAAAAGACTCACCTTGAAGGTAAAAAATGAACCAAAAGAGAAGATTCTTTGAATTTGACAGGATTGCAGTTAGCACGCAGGGCAACAAGCTACTATCCAGCTATAATTCTGTCAGTGAACCACGAACGATCCGATTAAAATGTAGCGTTTCAGTTCGGCGACACCAAGCTGTGAAATTCGAATGTGGTTCTGGAATACACTCAACGATGCGTCTTCTCAGGCCACGTTATCACATTTCTAACTGCAAAAGGCTCGGTAAACCGGTCTTGCGGAAAACCCACGATCCGAAAAATTACATTATGCCGAATTCATTTGCACTGATTGGCGTGAATTGTGCTGAGTCCATCTGAAGGAGCACTCCTCGGTTTGCACATAATAGTGTAGAGGACTAACTCAATAAGAAGGTATAAAAGGCAGAATTCAGTACAAAACGCAACAGCCGAATAGCGC
>LUCH01004274.1:55205-66259 GCA_013368495.1 Paragonimus heterotremus | reverse complement strand
CGCGTGGTGATCAAGTAACAACGTGGTCACGAGATATGAAGACCCTGACTTCTCCATTGAGCATAGTGGGTAGGTGTCGCCTGCCTGGATAGGGTCCTCGTGATCACTCAAACCACTGGTTAGAGACACTATCCGAGATGGCGATGTGTCGCAGTCAATGGCGTACCTGTATCCACACCATTTCTAGTTTTTCCTTTTAATCTTTTATTAATTTCCAAACTTCATAGGAGCGTTGTCTTCTAGGATATTCCACGTTACTGTTGAGGTGGGCGGCTGTCCGAGCCACAGTACCTTTTGGTCAGGTTGATAGCTGTTATGATGATGATGATGATGATGTTATCGAAATAGACACGCTGGCTTGGTCTGGTTCATTTCGGCCTCCATCCTCATTCGCGTTTATGAGGCGCTGAATTCGGCGAAACTAATTTGCAGGCTCTATTAATGAATTTTTCGGTGCGCTTCTCAGTTAATTCATCATTAAAGATCGATAATCGCGTTCTCCGCTTCTTCCTTTTGGGGAATTTTCACGCGCACTTCCTACGCCACTTATGTTGCGGATTTAAGTTCAGACATACCTTTGTAAATCAAGCTCCTTTCCTTCGATTCCGATTATCTTTATACTTTGGCATGCGTTCTTTTCTTGATTGTAGCATCTATTGATGAATTGCTGTCGATGGTGATAATGCTTGTGATTACGATAGTACCCTGTTCGGTTGATTCATTAAGTCACTGTTACGATGACACTCAAATTCTCCCACTCTTGTTATTCTAGCAATATATCCTTGTTATTCCCGAATACATTTTTCCATTGTGACGCATAGTGTTGTTGAGAAACTACCTCCCTAAGTGCGTGATTGTACAATCAAGAATGAACATTATCATAGGTAAGTTTTTACAACTTTACGGTAATCTTCTGTTGTCTCTGTGTCTTACATCCGAACGTGATGAGCTGTTGTAACTGTACTTATTTCGTTGATTTTCTATATTCAGTTCTTCATTTAAGCGCAAAAAATGGAACTCCACCAAATGGCGGCGCCGTTTGCAGTCCAACCGTGGACTCCGATTGACTGTCTCGTTCTCAGATGTCGATGTTGCTACCCTATTAAAATCCGTGGTTTGTTTGTGATCAGCCACCTTGACTCAGACCACGCTGTTATCGGTGTCCACTCCTTTCTGTCGTTTACTCAGAGATTGTATTGTAAAGTGAAAGAGTAATTTGTACAAAATATAGACTAGACTTATGCCTCTTCTTGAGAGCAGAAAAAACTCCCCATATGTATCAGTTACACGATACGTCTTCATTTCAAAGTGATGATATCTTTCAAAACTATGAATATGTTCACTAATAACGAAAGGAGATACATGTAGCCAGATGTTATCATTCCACTTACTCTCAGGATTGTGAGACATTAGAATATATTGAACATGCAGACAGCAATAACGATAGAAACGTTTGACGACTGGACTTTACTTGAAGGGGTTGTCGTCGATTTCAGGACAGACAAACTGCGTGAGTCGACAGTTTATGCACACAGATCCAGACGGCGAGCGTTGACTTACATTGCCTCGAAGATTACAAGCAGCTTAGGACTCCTGTTGCGCGATAATACGTGAAACCAGTTGGTGAAGTCAAAGTAAGCTGTTTCTATGATGTGCCTTGCAGTGGACGAGGTAGGATTTCGGCTCACTCATTCTGTCGCCATTGTTGCGTTATGTCGGTGATATAAACTTCACCGCAACTGCCATTGAACTGATAGATTACGTGGGAGATAGCAAGTTTCGGTGGATTACGATTATGAACAAGTTGAGCAATACTGGTAGCTGTGGCAACTGCATTTCAGTCGCAGGATATGTGCGAATTAGGGCAGACTGCAATTTTTGACTGACGTCAGTTATGACGTAGTCATTTCTGAAAGGTAGGTTCGGAAAAGCCATATTCATAGGGATCGTACACGATGAGGTATTGATCGGTCTTTTCTGGTTTTGAATATCTGTAAACTTTCCAGGTCCTCCGTTTTTGAGTAAAACCCCCTTTGACCTCTCGCTCTGCTTGTAAATAGCCAACGGTACAGATCCGTTGACTTGTGTGAAACGGGGTTCGTGTCGGACCTCGTTTATGAGTACTCGGCACAAAAGAGGAAGATTGTAAATACTGACCGCTCCATATGGTCTTTTGGTGCACTGAACGTTGTAGTGAGCCATCCTGTTGTTTTTTCTCCTTCACGAAAAACGGAGAGGCTAAGGGAAAAGCTTTGGAAGTGAATGCTAATGGTAAAATTCAACATATCGTCTACACCGTTTTTCGAGTCTGGCACCATCTATATCATCGGACGGTTGCAATTTAACCATTCCTACTTATGCGGATTAATTTTTACCATCCACTCATTACTTATGCTTACTAACGCTAAGTGTTGAGGTGCGTTAGTATCTTATGTTTTATTTCAGTCAAGGCTGTGTTCAGGACCTCTTCATCGGTCTTTGTTTCGGATCCTCATCCACTTTTGTAGGTGGAGGGACTGGTCTGATTGGTCAGGCGTTGACTGCTACGTTCAGATCTGTCGGACACACGGTTCGTATTCTGACGCGAACACCCAAAGCTAATAGCGACTTGAGTTGGGTAGGTTGATTCTGCTTTTCTTGTTTATGGATGTCGTCCTATTGTTTTATAGCTTTCAATTCAGTCTTTCGGTATTCCAGACAACACTGATGTGGTCATCAATCTAAGTGGACGGAATATTGGCGAGGTGAACCCGCTCTATCTGCTATCGAGGTAAGCGAATTGTGTCAGCGCTGGGTTCACATATATACATCATCAACGGTTTAGACTTAATGCTGAATATATCAAAGATGTATTCGCCAGTCGAGTGGACACTACCAAACTGCTGGTCAAAGCTTCGCAGGCAGTACCCATTAGAACATTCGTCAACGCATCTGCTGTAGGTCAGTTTTCTCGTATTCGGTTGGCGGCCTTAACACCTTCGCTGAATTTTGACTATATCTTTTAAGGACAACTATTATGTGTTTAGGTTTTGATTGCTGTTCTTCAGAAGATTGCGGTACTAGTATGTCTAGTCACAAAACTTTATGGACTAATATACTTGGATGGCTGATTCTGATGTTTAACCCTCAAGTTACGATACGACTAGCAGTCTTAATTGAAAGAAGACTGCGAACGGAAAAAATGAAGCTCACTTTATGAATTCCCTATTCATATTAGTCGATTAGCGCCTTGGTGGATACATCTTTCAAATAAACGAGTTGCAGTTAACAGTAAGCACCCTTACGACTTTCACCACCCTCATCGTCAGTCGTTCTTGCTTCATAGACAACTACACGAAACGGCCATAACATTTACGTTACTGAATCCGATCTGCAGTCATTTCTTCTACCATCCAGCCAGATTACAGATAGAACACGCGGGACCCAATCAGAAAGGCGAACTTGACGTTCACTTCCTACTTTACGAGTGACCGCTTTCATTTCCACTTGCCCTGTCATTGGTTGTTGGCAACGCGTTAGAAACAGGAGGTTAAATTGTCTCTGAAGGTTCACTGCCCACTCAACTTTCTGGTTTTTTAGGAATGGGCCGTTCATCTTGCAGAAGAAAACGTTACTGGTAGATATGTACTCTAGGTCTTTGGCAAGGTTTTGTTGAAGGAGTCTAGTAATATTCCGTAGTTCAGAGGCCATCCAGTCAAGGTTAGCGGGTAGATCCAATCGGTAACATTTACATATTACGGTTATATGGGCAGATCGCCGGGGACCCCGTTTACGGGTATGTTAGCAAACTGGATGGACAGATCAAAAGTCCTCTTGGGCGGACCGCAGAACTCATTGTGTCGTTGATAGCAGCGCAACTCCGCCTCAGCTGATTTCACCTTCTCCACCAGCCGTCCTTGATTCCATGAAGTCATTTAGTGAGTTACTGACAAGGTCTGCTTGCTTGGGTTCGCAATGGTGACAAACTGTTCTTTCCTCGTTCTTATCATTGGCGAGATCAATTCGGGCGTTTCTGGATTTACAAACCAATTATTTTAATGGCTGCTGCCGCTATCTGACTTTCAAGGTATCACCACACGTCATCAGGAACAAGAGATGTTAGGGCGTCTTTGATAGTAACGGCGACTGCACGTTGAAAAGCAGCTTTCGGTCTTGAGTTCTCTAGTTGTTTAGCATCCGGACTTCATTGTTATCCGACTGATATGATGTAAGCTGATTTTCACTTGTGAATAAACAGCTTGGTCCTAATCAGCCTATGGCTCGTGCTACTGTGATACTTGCTTCGCGAATGTCGCACTCTCATACGATCACACAGTTCAACTAATGGTGGCGACTGTTTTGTGGACAAGTCCACGTCGAACTATCGTTCTCATCCGACTGAGAGTGTGTTCGTGATAACCAGCTCGCGGTTGACACATAAGTTGTGCAGACGGTCACCGTTCACATTGACTGCATCAACGCCGCGACGTCCAAAGACATTCGGTGGGGCAGTTGCATTGCACTAAACTTGCGCATAGAAATCACCCTGAGAAAACATTCAGTACTTCGCCACTGTTCAAGAAATTGCAGCCGAAGGCTGTTAATAGGAACTGATGCTTCGTATCATCGATGTGACACATGGTTGAACCATAAAGGCTTAGAAATTTTTCAGACTAACTTCGACTGGTTCGTTTACAAAGAGAAGTGGTTCGTGGATCACTACCGTGTGGCTCTGCTATCGTCAGTTAGTTGTAGCAATCATCGTGTGAATGACTGACCTACTAAAATATGTAATGAGCGCCTGTCTCCCAGAGCCTACTTTGGTGTGCAAATCTCTTCTCACCCAAGGCTGCGACATAAATGCCGTAACGACTCAGTTCGATAGCAAATAGTGCCGTGGGTTGTTAGACATCCGGTGCTGCATCGATCCAAAGGCTTATCCGCATTCTCTGTCCTGATATATAGGGTTTTATGACAACGGGCATCTCTCAAGATGGCTTGAAGGATCTCACTCGCAGTCTTTAACTTAAAGGCCTGGTCTGCAAGATGACAAGTTCTAGGGGTTTCATGAGAGATCCTTCCCAGAGCCAGTAACTGTGATGATTGGGGGCTAGTGTAGCCAGATGCTGGTTAACTAAAACGTTGACATCTGATTCCGATTACTGTTTCCCGTAGTAAATGAATTAAAATCTATATCAAGCTTTTGAGAATCATCGTAAATTTTTCAGACCCCGCAGAATAACACACCGATAGTCGCGGTCAGCCGTTGGACGATTGGGGCGCTCTTTGTCTTGTGTTTGTTTACTTATGCAGAAAACAGCAATGCTTCAACTATAATAGTGGTTTTGCTGTATATTCGTAGGATCGTGCCTCACTAAAACACTTGCGCGACCATCACTGTGACGTACAAACTGGTGAGCGTAACTACAATTTGCCTAATTACTTCCCTCTAGTCTTTCCGACGTGACTATGCTTCGTACGAACGAAATCCAACTCGATACAGCTTTCCGGATCAACACAACACACAGACCTGATCACCACATCAGGGCAGCAGGAAAGGTCGGGCCGGATGATTCTGATTGGTGGCATCTGTTTCCGAATTAATCTGTCACAGTAGCTGAAGCCAAAGGATGCCGGTGTATAACCTTCACAACAAGTGGTTTACACTGAAACACTGGTGGCTCCACTCACATACTCCATGTCCACTTTAAGTGTGAGTGTAGGTCTTTGTGATCCAACCAACCAATGCTGGTTAACCAGATGTTAATCTAACGTGGGAATGGAATCCTTGTCTTCCGGGGAAAAAATAAGGGACTGCTAATGATAGGACCTAAGCTGGAAAGGAAGATACTGAAAACTTGAGACAAGTGGTAGTTCACTGTAAGAGTACTCCCGACCGTTTTTCAATTTTATCCGAATTAAAGGCGAATGTGAGCGAGGCAGCTTATGACGTCGATCATGAACTAGTGCATAACCTGCAACTTCTTTTAGGACACTGTACTAAATTTTTCCAACTGGTCACCTACGACTTTGACAGCGTCCTCGGAAACTTTCTGTATTGCTTCACTTTCGATATTTCTGTACTCACAGAAGTAGAAATCTCAGTTGAGGTCAATTGCCTTAAACGTCGCAGGGCCGACCGTCGTCAAGGCACTGATGGTTTTGTTCCGGAAGTTCTGGGTTAGTGTAGTCTCCTAATAAATACGGTTGACTCTCATCTCCGTCTTCACATGGGGCTCACCAAGGTATTAGTTCCACTCACGTTCTGTCAACGCTGCTTATATTTACTGTACTTCGTAAGCTAAGCCCAACGTGTGTGCTACATATGCGCCGAGAGCAAGCTGAGTTTCACGTTGGCAGTTGTTCAATTCCTAACAATTTCACACTGCCAAATGCTTGAACTCCGCCATTCCTAAAGAAGGCTGATGCTTGTTCTTCTAGGAATCAAAAGCGTTTTCATTCAGCCAACAATGCTGCATTTTCGACAGTTTATTAAAGAGAGGTGTTCCAGAGATATTCCAGAGATGTTCCAGAGGTATTCTGAAAGCAGCTTTGTCATATCTTGTGGAAGTTTATCGCCGATCTTCACTATTTCAAGTCTGACAATTTTTCCCCTTCATCATAGCACAGAGAGAACATGAAGTTCGCGAGATGAATCCGTTTCGTGCATTTTTTTTTCAACCGAAAACATAACTTAAAATTCTTTAAATAAACGAACGGTTAGTTGAAAACAAGTGAAGAATTGCCAGTGGATTTCTAAAACTACCTTGACACTGGTTAGGAGAACTAGAGCAAACGTAATGTAATCGTCAGGCCCTTTTTGGTACACGACGGAGGCCTGTGGTGTGTTATTAACAAGGTCGCAGTAAATTTGATCAGTCTCGTCCGGTTGCACGTCGCGATCACACGGATCAGTCATGCTTCATGTAGCGAAAATGCGTTCAATAAAGCACAATCTTTATTGTCCGACTCGCTAGTTCCCACGCCACACGTGCGCTCGCGATTTTGAATCGCAATTCCAGTCCACAACACCCCCAGGTTTCCGCTCACACGCCGTGTGCACTTCTACCCGGTTTAGGTGTGTGATTTACGCCTTCTATCCGGGGGTTTTCCGCCCGCTAGTCCTCGTCCGTTGATTCGATTTCTTCGAGCGATGGCTTGTCCGGTCGCTCGTGCTGTCCTCCGTCTCTTCACTGTGGGCTTTGACCGTACTCCACAGCCGTGCCGAGATATTCCTGCGAGTGTTGGAATAATCAGGCCTTCAATTTGGTCATCCATTCTATTTCGGCTGTCACGTCTCGCCCGTTGGTCCGATCCGGTCGAGCGATAACTCATCCGGTCGCCCACGCCGTCCTCCATCCACTCGCGGTGGGTTTTGAGCGCACCTCCCCCTGTGTTGAGGTATTCCACCGAGAGTTGGAATGCTCGCCCCACCTGCCTGACAGTCCACCACATTCGGCTGTGTATCCGGCGTGGGCTAAATGCCTGGCGATCGATGGGGCCGAGCTTGGATACGTTGACCCACAGCTGCTGTTCGATTGACTCACTGGTTGGCGCAGCCACTTTGCTTGATGCTTCTTGGCCCGTTTCTCCAGCCGTCTGTCTGTCCTTCTAATGTATGTGTCCACGTAGCTGTAGGAGAACAAATGGATACTGGTCCACAGAACAGCCTTGTGCTTTTTGATTGGTGACATGGGCGTGCTCGTGACGTGCGCAATGAGAGGAAGCTGTGCGGCGTTGTAGGTCCGATGTAAACCCACGCCAAGACTTCGCTTTATACTTATCATTAGGTTGTCGTTTTTGTAGAGTAACCCACTGAGGACTGTCTTTTTCCGTATGGTAAGTTGGACCTCGTTATGGGTGCACAGTTGGCTGTGATGCCCGATGGACGTGTTCAAATATGTTCGATCTCAACACATCTTTCAGTAATCGTAATTCCTCCTCTACTGCTTCGATCATGCATATTTTCCTAGCTTTGTAAAACAGTGTTGAAACCAGAGGACGCTTTTGTTGCACCAGCAGGAAACTTAGGAAATCAAGATGTTGTCGATTCCTTGCAGGTTTCCCATATGCTGCACGTCTCAGCAGATTTTCTGACAATTAACACAACGAGAAAGGTCACTGAATCATCGTTCTCATGCTCACACAAGAAGTGATTGTTGGTATGGAATGAGTTAAACCTGGTCATTAAGTTTTCAAATTCATCCGCGACTTTCGCGTCCGTCACTCAACTATTTCATGTAAACAACAGCCTGACTGATTGTATCTGACGCTTCTTGTTCGAGTTTCGCTATGAAACTATCTGCAAACACTGGACTCAGCGGGCTTCCCATCGAATTGTTTATGCTCATCACCATTGAAATAAAACTTGACATTCCATGTTTGAGTGTGGGGGCTGGTATACATGTTGAACACGTGCAATAGGATGCAGTGAAGTTACCAACCTCTCGTTTGTTTTCCACCTTTGTAGTAGACGAGATCCTGTCGTGCACTATGTAACAGTCTATGAGTGCGATAATGCGAGAGTGTTCCCAGACGCTAGACTTAGAGACTTATCACAACGTAAAAATGACATTTTTATAATCCATTATGATTAGCGACAAGCTCAGCTCCTCACGGAGGTTGAAAACTTCAGTTTATGATGACTTGCCTCATCTTGCCGATGTAGTGGTAGTCTTTTTGTACAAATCTGTGTGTAAAATATTACTGTACCGACGACCTTATTGTTTAGTTCTGACACTTGGCTCATTCTTTTGGGACATATTCACAGTGTCCACTGTCGACTAAAGCATTGACGGATTGTAATGGCAACACCATGTCAACACCGACTAAATTCGCCGATGTGCCTTCCAAACGAACAAAATGTTTGTCGCTGACCTTACTGATCACGTCACACGTTTATTTTTAATAGTGAGTTAAGATTTTGAAGGTGAAGCTTGGGTTCGGAGCGTTAAAGCTCCGGTATTGAATGTAACTTCAGTAGAATGCTAGTAACATTCCGGCTGGGGCCCAGGGTGCAGTACATACTGTTAGTTAACTCTTATCTGACGTATGGGGAAATCACGTCTAATTGCATTGGTGTTGTGGGTCACCACGTTCCTCCATTTTTTTGGTTCACTTTCCCTGATGGTTTTAATTTCCCGTGACCTGCGTTTTGATGTTAACATTAGTGTCATACGAATGGCGCGGAGCGTGCTGCTGACAATAATTCACTTTCTCTTTTTGTGGCGTTAAATTTCGAGTGCTCCTTTGGTGACCCGCACAAATACTCTTGTGGGTTGTCCTGTCATGAACTGACAGTTACAACTATATCTGACTGAACAGATGTAAACGATATCCTTCTCTTGGCTGCTGGTACTTTATCGTGTTTTGTCCATTACCTTCCATTTCGCTTTCCTTCGCAACTTCTTTGGACCATTATAGGCTTTTATCCGCCGGATTTGACTGCTAAATTCACCGAATCTGAGCCGTTCAAAGACTCCGGTGTCATTTCGCGACTTGTAAACGAGTGGGAATCGGCTGCACAAATGCCATCACGTCCAGACGTGAGGCAATATCAACTGCGTCTTGGTAAGCACTTCGTATCTCAATTTCTAATAAATAGTGTACGATCTGGTTTCCTTGGTACGTAATCACTTCAATTTCGTTGGTTCAGCAACCTGCATTTCTACTCATCGCCGTCTGTGTTATTCACCTTCTCACATGTTCGTTTTTACATAAGTAATTATCTTTCTGTTCATGATTTTAAAACTTAATTTGCCGCAAATTATTTAAAAATAACTTACGGGGCAATTATTGCGACTTCTCTGCAACCGGAAGAACGCCGGAAAACGTTGCACAACGCGCCAGCCCATGGTTTCCGAAATACACCTACCAACATCAGAATGTCGGTCCTAGCAATTGATCCACTTACCGCATTCTCCAGACCTGGTTCTTGGTGATTTCTGCCAGTTTCAACTATCAAAGAATAATCCGTTAAAAGAACTGTAAAGGAAAATGATCTGAGGTTAGATACGGAAAAGTGATTGAAGTTCCGAGAAAGAACCTTCTGTAAGATATCCAGGAATCGCAGAGCGCACTGACGAAAACTGTTTTCGCCCAAACTTAGCACAAGAGTGAGCTTTGAATCTTGTGACGATTCTTCGTGTAATCTGGGAACTACGATTATATGATTGTTTGCTGCTGCTTTAATTGTGAAGTGCTTATCATGAACAAACGTGTTGGTTTTAGAACGTTCTGATGTATCTTTGCCGTTAACATAATTGCATTTCTCCGTTAAAATCTAGCAAGCTGCTGTCGTTGACGTTGCTCGTTTCTCTCCGTTCAGCACGTTATTTAGATTAAAATGTGTTCGGAAGTTTGTTTTGTTATATACATCGTGTAATATTGTATCACGTCCTCATGTAACTCAACGGGACATTATCACCACAACGACCCTGAGCTTGACCAAAAAGCACTCCGGCCGGGGCTGCCGTTCACCTCAAAAGTGACCTGGAAAGTCTTAGAAAGAGAGACGTTGCTTAAGAGTTTACAGGGTAATAATAATAATAATAATAATAATAATAATAATAATAATAATAGCGATAAAAGAGGACTAGGCGGAAGAATTATAAATGGTATGGATGTAAGTACGCAATTGACTGGTGCACTATCTCACATAGCGTTTCTAACCATCGATTTGAGAGATCACGAGGACCCCAACCAGGTAGGCGACACCTATCCACTTTGCTCAGTGGAACGTTCAGAATCTTCATATTTCGTGAACACACTGTTGCTTGACCATTACGCGGCTTTACCCAACTGTTTGTTGCCTCAGCATATAATGCCCGGTAGGGTAAACGTTCGACTGGTATGCGGAATACGTGAATCTCCAACCATCACAGGCTTTGCAGCGCCATTAGTTGACCAGTTGACCGCTCATTCCGAACGTTCTTGAATACACGTCGGTAAACGGCCACATTGTTCACGCGATCAGTCTACATGATGTGGGCTAAGTGTCGGAGACAGCAGTGGTCAAACATAGCAGGTCTGTTGACATTTTCCTTGCGAACAGGCCACGTTTCCGCACCATAGAG
>LUCH01004274.1:33797-47703 GCA_013368495.1 Paragonimus heterotremus | reverse complement strand
GAGGGGTCAGCAGTAGCATGTTTTCGCCTATCCACCCTGCTGTATGCAGCAGATAGGGCGTCCTTTGACAGATCTGTAACCTCACGAACAGTGCGACATAACTTAGTGCGTGCCTCGTGCGCTTATCCGACCGATTGGGGATAAGCTTCTAACCGAAGTCCCGTTTTCGACTCCAACCCTTATTGTCTGGCCTATATTTGCCGTTCGCTTGGGGTAGACTCGTCAATGTGGTCTTGTTAGAACGATGTGACTGATCGATGTATATGACTGGGTGACACTACGATACCTGAGCTTGGCAGAATGAGAAGAAGTTTTTGTACGTTGTTCGTAGAAATTTTCGGAGCCCACCATATATGAATCATCAAGGGGTTTGTTCGAATAAATGAAAGGTTTGTATTGCGATCGAAGTGATTAATAAATCACGTTGTACACGGACCTCTTAATCCGTTAAGCCAGGGAAAGCTAGTGTGTGAATTGGCTGGTACTTTAACATGCTGTTAGTAAACCCACTTTTCCAATTCAAAAACGCCTCCTTCCCAAAGAAAACTATTTTGTCCAATCGGAATGAACAGAAACTCTCAAAGCAAACACTTATTTACTCATTCGACCTTTATTCCTGCACACTCAGTGGTTTAATGATCTTACCTTTTTATAGTAGCTGTCCTCTAATCGTGGTTTGCGAATAACTAGGTAACCATGAACCACACAAAAAAATATATATCTGCCGCATATTTTTCTCCGCCACAGGTTTTTGAACGGAAGAAAGTGACTTTGCACTAGTCTTGTGATTTAACTCGAGCCAGTTTCGTTATTCTTCGAAACCAAGGCTTCAGTTGTGTCTGTCTCAAGACGGAAAGTTTGAGTTCTGTCAAACGCTCCGTTATTCTATTGTCGATCTGGCGTATTCTCATTTCATTCGTTGACAACACATGCAAACACAAAGTAATGCCGTTGGTGTGGTGTGCTGGAGAACACCGACTACCGGCAGGACCAAAAGCTGAGAACTGCCATGCCTCGTGCATCATCGATCCGATGATAGAGAAATTCACTAGGAATAGACCTACTCTGTTGTCATCCATAGTCTGCACCACTCACGCAGACCGCTTAGGGACTTGTGTGTCAGCAGGCACTTTTGTTAACATCGTGCTATATATAGCCTTCGTGACCTATGCTGCTTATTACGGGTGATTCTTCGATCTAGGCATTCTCATAGACTGTACTCTCCGCACGATTGCCCACATGGGTGAAAAATAAGCGACGTTGTGGAAGTAAATTAGAACAGTATGGGGGCGGTTAAAGAGTCAAAACGAAGATCACTCTCGATGATTTTACCATTCAACCTGGTAATGAATTACGTGGGCAACCCACGTATAGAAACTGATGCCACTGAATACGCAACAAAACATCGCTTATTACTGCTGTATTGAGGCTAGCATCGTTTGCCAATTGCAATCCAGGTTTTTCCATTACTGCTACAGGGTTGCAAGTCAGTTTGTCAAGGACATCAACTTACTTGGGTCTCGAAGGAACACATTTAAGGTTTTATCTCACTAAATGGGTTGGTACTTTGTGTAACTCCTCCCAATACTTGTCCAATAAAGTTATAAAATGTTTTTGTTTGCAGTGTGGGCGATTTCTCGCACAATTTTGATGGCATGCTTCTGTTTAAGTACTAGACGATATTAGTTTTGGCTAAGCATATCTCAACTTTCGTCCCGCAGAGTATCCGGCCAGCAAACGTTTTGTGCTCTGCTTGTTAAACAATAAACCGAGTTCCGCTTGTATTTCAGGGGAAATCTAGGAAGGTAAGTGCACTGGGCAACCCATACTTTCTTTCTGTGAGGTGACCATCGAATTGATCCACCAACCCTACGAAATCACACAAAATCTTCAAAAATCTATCGGTGATGATATTTGTTGTCTTGTGACTTATTATGATCTTCCTACATTTGTTTTTCATACCACTGTAAAAGAGCAACGATAATTACCGGAAACAGCTTTTCGCACAATTGACTGCATGAAGTCCGCGTGAATACGAAGAATTGAAACACTGCTGTTCGTTCGCATTCATATTCTCTCATAAGCGGAAATTTAGCGCTAACATCCTAGATGATCTGCGTCGCTTTCCGTTACTGGAACGATCAATACAGTTTTTCAACCCACTGGTAACGAATGATGCAGTTAAGAGAGATGATCCATTACTCGCTGATAGACTTGAAGTTCAACCACGCCATCCAACACAGACGTGGTCAAAACGAATTGACGCCCGAGAGTGAAAATAATTTGTAAGATCCTAACTCAGTCAGAATTTTTGGACTACTGCATCCAAAAGATCGCTCTCGTTTTTTTCATGCACGAAGGATTTTGATTCGAATATCACTTTCACTACGTTTACTTGATGTGTACTGTCTAAAACGAAATGCAGTCATGTTTTCCTTTCCGAGTGCGCGCCGAAAGACAAACATCAAATCGGTACACAAGACGGGAAGCCAACTACATGTCAAATAACCCGACGAAACCGGTGGTGGTGTGAAGTGCATGCCAGGAGACAATGCAAAATATAAAGACCGCCCGGTATGGTCGTGTCACACTGGTAACACTTCTGCATTTACAAGGTTCTAGTCAGGCTTCTGCACTCAGTCGCTGATTAGGACCTCAGTCCTTCCAGGTACATATCAGACAGGCCAAACGGGAGCTGTCACGAAAGATAGTTACACTCATGGTTGCAGATCGCATTAGCGATTGTGTAGGAGTGTTGCAGGAGCGAGGTACAACCCTGTGGACAGAAGCAAAGCTATTGTTATAGTTGCGGCACTGCTGTCTTCGGAGTAGAGAAGAGGGTTAAAAAAAGGTATTCTCAGGAAAAGACCATTCCTACCGCCCAACTGTTGACCATGTTCGCCGGCGTAGTACCCATTGCAGTCGAAAAAAACCCAGTATCCTTCAGAAGTCCGATGTAGGTTCGAATACACCGACTACATGCAGCAGTAAGCAGAACCAAATGATAGCGTCTTATTCACCGTTTCCTCGAGTTGGAAACGCCTCTCACTGCTCTGGATAGAGTCCACTAAGTAAACCCTATTTCATGCAGGTCAGCATTTTGGGTTAGACTCAAAGTGGGGTCCCTCGAGGCAACACCGTTGTGCACCATAAACGACGAAGTATTAGAAGTTATCGCTGCCTGACAGCCCAGTGCATTCATTTGTGTTTTATCCTCAAAGTGTTTCTAATTTTTCTGTCTTCAAGGCAAGACAACTGATAAGCATTAGCAGTCTTGATGTCCGCACTCTCCGATGAATAGATCAGCAACCTACTCTGGGAACACCTGGAGTCCTGAAGTAGTTGTGTGCCGGGTATCCGGAACGCGCCTTAACCATCTAAGAGGTATCGTCCATTTGAAGTCGCCCCTGGATAATTCTACGGATCAGCGGTTCCTTTTCAGGGTCTCTGGTGACGGTGAAGCCGAATCCCGTGGTCAAGCTGCAGTGGACATTGTAATGAACCTTCAGCTTGCTCGACAGGACCTTAGTGGACGGTGGACAATGTGCACTCAGATTTGGCATTTCGGACAAAGTCGGTTGACACAGAAAGATATTCGTTGTCAGATCTGCATACACCTCAACGAACAGTTAAACATATGAAAAGAATGTCACCTTCTAGAACAATCTAAGTCTGGTTATATAAACACTTCGCTGTCCTACTCTAGAGGGGAAGTGGCCGGGCGACATTTGGCGTCCGCGCAAAACATGCTGAGCGTCGCCACCGAATAGTAGTTAGGCACATCTCACAGGCTTTATACATAAATTGGAGAATTTCAGTATAAACGAAAGTAACCCACCATGTATTCGCCGCTTTCTGCAGCACAGTTATGCCCACAAACTGGCCATATCGCTATCACCTATCGATGGCACCACTCCATTAAAGATTAGCGTTCATTTTGAAACGATTGCCTTGACAAATATCATGTCGTTATTTCTGCACGCTTTTTATCGTTCACTCAGACATCTACTTACAGTTATGAAGCACTCGGCTGGGAATTGAGACAGGAGGGCATATAGAGCACACATCAAACAGCACTGACAATTAAGCTGCTCGGATTAAAACAATGAAGTGATCCAAACGAGCACTGGACAGAGACCTCAATAGTTGTGTAGATCTTTCATGAAGTTTACTCCAAAGAAGCACTGCAAGTACGAATGAAGCAGATTTTTGCCGATTCACCAGAACCTATGAACAAACGCCGATCGTTCCTCCTGACTCCGAATATGACAAGGATCACCGTGAAGTGTATCACGCGAAAAGTCTGCGTGAGGACCGTTAGGCTTACTTTATGTGAGACGGTTCATGAAGTTACGCTGTAGCGACGATTCAACAGATTGACTTGAGTACTTCAGGGAACAATTCAACTGGCCTGAGCCAGCTCATTCAATTGTGGATGTCGAAGACTGTGTGGTTAGTTATGACATTCCAAACGATGCTTCTTCGGAAACCGAAGTGGCTTTGAAGCTCAACATAACGAAATGTAATAATCATGGCCATCATCACAACGGCCTTGAACGTGACCAGAAGATACAGTGGCTCGAGCAACCGCTCATTTCAACAGTGACTAAATAAAGCTTTGGGTCGGAAATTCCTTTCGTAGCACTTTACAAAGATAGCAGTGAAAGGTGGTTGTCTGAACTGGTCCCGCTTCTTTGTTTCATATGGGAGACCGAAGGGGCGTCCCATGACCGGGGATTATCAGCAGTTATTCCCACTTTCAAAAATTGTGTCAGGACATCGTGTGACAACCGCGGAAGTGCTAACATGGTCCCTATCGCATCCAAAATGTTCAAGGGTCTCAGTGTGCCACCTTCTGAAACAGAGACAGGTGAAAGAATAAACAGGTTTTTGGTCTAGTTTCGAATGTATCGATCATATATTCACCTTGCGACGGACACTTGATCATCGACATTCCTCTTCTCAGCCAACGACCGTGATATTTTTGACCTAAGGGCTGCTTTTGACTTGGTCGTCCGACACATTATCTTTGGCCGTGTCTACCGCGGAGGAGTCCCGTTGAAGTGTGCCGGTTTGTCGAAATTGTTGCATGCCCATTGTGAATGCAGAGGGCAAATTTAAGGGTAGCTATCTTCACTGCAGGTGACGTTCTGCAGAGATGTCCTATCTCCCCCTTCCCTTTGAAATACGCAATGGACGATATTCTGAAGGAAGTACTCACAGATCTCGAGGATCTGGGAGTGGCATTTTTATCGAGTAGTAGGCTGACAGATATGGAGTAAGTGGACAACACTGCGTTACTGACTTATTCTGCGGAGAGCACGCAGACCATGCTGAATCGTTTGAATAACATGGTTAGTCTGTATGGTATGCACTGTGCACTTTCAAAATGTAGAGTTTAGTTACAAGGTTAGGTTGGCGTTGATCCTGTTTTTCAATTGCCAACAAGTCGTTGGAGACTGTCGATCGCTTCACCTACTTGAGTAATCTCATTTCATCAGCCCGTGGCATTGTTGACAAGGTGTCCACATAGTGCATTCACAAACCTGCATCTTTTGTGGCGTCGCAACGACGTTCACTTGTCGATTCATAGCAGAGTTTACAATGCGTTGTATCCACCAGTTAACCTGCATCCAATGGACTGACTTTGTGAGCAACGCGACAGTTCGCTGAAGCGTGTAAGGGAAATGTGCAAGTATATGACTGACAGCCGAGGTACGTACATCGTATGCCGACGGAGCGTCTGCTGCACCAAGCGTTATTTAGTGTGGCTGTTGATGATTGGAAAAAACTGAATGGCGGTCGATCAGTCGATGGCATGATCACGGACTACGAAAACTTTGACCGTTTCTCTGTGCAAAATTGGTAGGTACCACCTATGCGATTTGGGAGATCGTGACCATGTACACCACGGGTTAGAAACAGTCTGACAAGACGTCGTATCGTAGTTAATGGTGAACATGTGTGCACAAACTTGTTGATTGTCTATTTTTATGAGTAATTAATTTTGTTTTCCTTTTCTTCCCTATGCATTTGCATTTCTTCATTACTCTGATATCTATCAGTACTAGCGGAAGCGCGAGCCGTGGTGTTAAAAACGATGATGGTATGTTGTGGAGGGCTTGCCACTGTATCCACAGGTGAGATGAGATAGGTACATCCTTGAAGCACAGTAATATGAACCTTCGCTTACCTGTTCAGTTTAGTAAGTGCAGATTTTGCGTTTCGAAACGCACGATTTGGTTCTAAAATGTAATGGACGAAAAAAAATACATTTTTATCCACACTTTGCTATTGATCTGATGAAGCATCGCGATCCTGTTCGATAGACGAATTGACAAAGGCAAGGAACAGGATGAACGGCAGTAGCTACCGCGTAACACACGAAAACAAATAGGAAACAAAAAATGGGTTCACAACGAGGGTGATTAGTCTCGGGAAGTGTTAGTTTTGGTTAGTTTGATTGGAGAATTTCGAAACAGATGTTGCATGTCGTAGGCGAATATTATGATACACACTCTGACGATAATGAAGGGTGAACACAGTAGTTGCGCTTTGAATGTTCTCAAACTGGATTGCGAAGTTACTGGAGTATCATTGCGACCTGGCAAGCGAGGAAGAGAAAAGGAATAAACACGGTTTGACTACGCATAAAATGGACATGTAAGCAAGTGGGTAACATACCAATGATAATTCATGCAAATGACTGCAACAACAAAAGTGATGCAAGTTCTGTAAATGGTTATATAATCAAAAGATCAAGACATCGCCGAGATCAACCTCTATGAGAAATTAGACGTCCAGGAAAGCTCAATTTCAAACTGATATTAAAAGAATAAAATCCGTGTATCGACAACATTTCACTACTTAATCGCTGCGTTATTCTCAAATTGTCGCCCTGGTTTGTTAGGCTCTACAGTTTATTCGCAAGACCGCAGTGGGCAACTACTAGCCCATCTAAAGATGAAGGCGCAACACCTTGAAACGGATCGTTTGCAGTATTCGTTGCTGCGTCTAGATCAGCCGGTGAACAGGAAAACGACACGGAATGTTCTTGCGTATACCCGGACAATCGTTTTACCCACATATACTACAGCAGAGACTCCGGCAACCAGGATTTGCCGGCTGCTTGTAGCACCTTTCGAAGAAAGACCGATGATTTCTTAGCTCTCTGCTGTAGAATGTGGAACAGCCGTTAAGAGACATCTCGGATGGTTGTGTCACTAAAAATGATCTAGTTGGTGGACCCGTAACGAGGAGTTGAATAACCTAGTAAGATGCTAATGATAAGGTTGAGCACACTGCGGAGAAGACGCGGTTCAATTTGACAAACTTTATTTGAATCTTTAATAGCACGTCAACTGCTACTTCGTTTACAATACAGCGAACATCTGTGAAATATGATGTAAATATATCTACCTATACACTACATGCATTCTAAACGTAGTATGGGAAAACAAAAGTTCACTGGTCATTTAATCGGGTTCAATAATGCGCAGTGTTGAACAAACCGACACGATACAACGAATAAACAAGGAGATATGATCGACACACGGAAGTGACATGCGAATGAGCGAACGATGAAACGAAGTAATACAAGGGAACGGAAAGGGGCATGCGTTGTACGTTCGAACACTCCGGTTACCGCCCGGTCTGCCTATCAGGTTAAACAAACGTTCAAGCGTAAACAAAGGCCAGGACGACAATCTACAACTGAACGCAACCAGTGATAAACAAATATAGTCGCTACACCACTCCACAAACTTGCTTCCACAACAATTGATTCCTAGAGCTCACGATGACTGGATTCGACAAGATGAAGCAACAGCACACATTGAAGATCGAGCTTGTGATCTTGCTAAATTTGAGGAAAGGACAGCTGTGCAATCAAATGCCTAAATTTTGACTACATCTCCAAGTTTCAGATGTCCAAGCGACCTATAAGTCTGAAAAGTGCCATTTGCTGTCATTGTAGGAGTACCTAGCTTACGATAAACCATTGTGCTTGTTCCACTGTTTTCGAACGTTGTGGAAAAAAAACAGGACACTCTCTTTAATCACGTAAACCGCACCAAATTTTGCCGTTGCTTGTTAATCATGGCAGACACCGCTGATAGTTCAACACAAATATTTTGCATCCCACTAACGGTCCCTCCTCCCTGATTCTGCATCGGCTGAATCACAACTATCCCACTGATAACCGTCCGTTTTAGTTTCAAGCTAAAAATAGTAGTTTTACTATACATGGAACACAGACCTGCATACTTTGCAACGAGCATTCTTGCCTATTTATACCAGAAAAAATGTCCCGACCGATTGAATTTATCTAGGTACCGCTTCGGTTGTAGTATTGAGGATTGTATTTCGTGAATGTGTCATTAATACAGTGTGGTTTCAGTCCCGGTCTGCTTCTATTGTTGAGTATGTTGACTGTGTTAATGGGAGACCTCTTCTAGGAAGAGACGTCATGGTCGCAATGAAAACTGCTCCAGTAGCTCAAACAATGTGTCTACAATACTACTTTACCGCCATCTACTTCTCAAGCTCCAACCACTCCACTAGAAAGATGAAAATCGGTCACGAGAGCAATCCAAGAAGATACTGTAATCGACGCTCTAGCTACGCACAGGATGTTATAACAGGATAACTGAGGAGAGCTCAACTGAATCGATGTGTAGATGATCTCTATGAATGAAAGAAAATTCTGTCTACAAATCTCATGTGCCCAATAAATAGGGTAATCGAATTCCCCCAAGAGAAAACCAATTCAGTTAACGATGTTGACCTTAGCACGATAAGAATTTCGGTTCCACACACAAGAGCTTCTAAGCTCTGACCCCCATTGAAAACGTCCAAAGAAATGGATCAGACATACATTTTCGGAAAACTGCACGGCAGCGTAAACGAAACCTACAGCGGATGGGTCGCGTCGTTTGGATTGTTAACTGGGGCTGGCTGAAGGGTACGTTCAGTTAGGACCCCGATTTAAAACGGAGGATAGTTGTCTGTAACTAAAGCTTCTCAAACAAAAGACAAAAAAACGCGGTTTGAGAAGCGACAATGAGATCGCGCCCACCTTCAGCTGCACACGTTCATTACAGTGCAATGGAGATCAGATATTGCAAAAATTGTGAATCAGATAATCTCATCGCTACGTTGTTCAGTTACTTATCAATTTATCAAACATGATGGATTGAACTCCGAACACGTAAAATCGAAATAAATCCGGCCACCGCATGACTGTGAACGGTCACAAAGATCGTTTGGATTGATGAATATCTTAAACGTGGCTAACCTTTTCTGGTTCCGCGACAGAACATCGCCAATTGTATAGATAATAGTGCAAATTTCCGTCACCGACGCCAAATTTGAGTTCTTGGAAAAATTTCTTGTTCTCCATTAGGTCCAACGCATTGAAAACGTCAAATTTGAGCTGGAGAAAACGGAGAAAAGATTAAAAACCAACCGGCACAAAGACATAGCAACACAACTAATTTAAGTTTATCTAAGTTGCTCACCTGTTTCGCGGTAATAAGCATGTCTTGCACAAGAGCCGGCCAGGGAGTTTCGGTGGCCGCGTTGTAGAAGGAGTAGGCAGCTCGCAATGTCGAATATTGTTTGCATTTCATCACCGAACTGGGTAGAACATAGTAGGAGCAAAAATCGGTGATCATCTTGTTTTCGTTCTGTCGGTTGAAAAACAGATCAAGCATTTGTCCTGATTAAATAAACATGGTAATGTGAACATGTCTGACAATGAGATTCACATAGAGGTTACAACTTATAGGGCAGGTTAAATCCACTGTGTGAATACAGCAGTACTGCTGTCCAGGTCACGAGAAAATGAAGTACAAACTGATCACGGAAGTATACGAATTGGTCGAAATCTACCAAGACCTTTACTGCCTCATGAAATGAACCAGACGCCCGACCACTATTACTGTTTGAAAAAAGTATCAGTCGACCAATTAGTGTATTTTGTCAAAGATGCCCAACGATGCAACAAGCCATTGACCTAGAGACAGTAACCATTGATCCTTTGGAGAAAACAGTAAGAAAAGAAGTCCACACCTCGCAACCAGTTCCGAACGATTAAAAAGAAGTTCAACTGTTCGAATAGTCTTCGCATACATTCTTCTTATCTGATGAACATCTGGATAGTTGTAGGGGCAAAACATGGCAAAATAACCCGAAAAGTTCAGTGTTATGACTAACAATTTTGACCATATGGAAGGATTCGCGATTAAGCATTAAGTTATTTTCTTCATTGATCGAATGGATAAGGATTGGGAAATGGATACAAGAACGTAAGCCGATTATCAAACAAACGTATACCTGGTTGCTAACAAATACTTCCCTATCAACGACGATGGTTCATGTATATAGTGTTGCAAGGTTGAAGTCCAAGTGCATAGAATGAAAAAAACAAACGAATAGGACGCACACGTCTTGGCTCTCTTACTTCCAACGTTGAATCTGGTCTTAGCAACCTATGGATAATGTCAAGTTAAAATCATTAGTTTAAAAAAAGCTTCAACTAATTTTGATTGAGATCACTTTGAAGGTTTCCCAAGAAGGGTGACGAAAAGTGCGTTAATTATAAAAAGTTGAAATGCCAGGAGAATAATTAGAGAGACATCTTAATACGAAAGTGATGGTCGCAATCCCTTCAAGTTCCCAATCGTCCCTTAAGATTAAGTCTATGTGATCACAGCAGTCATACAGAAGCAAACTGCACTATAAAATAGCAAGGAACACGTGAAAGTGTTAGACAGAACGCGATAAAATAGCACAAGCTGGATGAACGAAGTCGAATGGCAATGCCTCGTCGTCAACATACCCAAAATCGGTGAACCTTAAATCGATATACTGCGAATGTGGTCGACGATCCCATACTATCTCATCTATGTGAAAAACGAGGAGACTGAACACTTTTTCAATGCAATGGTTCTGGTACTGAGTCTCTTAAGCCATCTTTCGTAGACTCTAATTCGGACAAAGTATTAAAACTGAGAAGCGTTGTTACATTCGCCGAATGGTTCATTGTGTATAAAGATTGACATGTGTAAAACCATTTTAGCTGGAAAAAAGGAAACTGCTGACCGCCGAGGCACATGACACTGCCCTGGAAGTTCGTGAAAAGTGAAAACCTGTTGTACACTCCATTCCGAACGGAATTCTGGCTCCTGTTCCCTACTGTTTGCGATCTTGAGCTGCAGTGAAGGGGCGAACCACAACGGACAACACAACAGTGATTAGAACTGAGTCAAGGTGATTGTTTGAGTTTACAGGAGACCGTGGGAACTACTACCAACCGATTGCGACTAATCGCGAATGTGTTCAAACAGCCCATTCAAGAATGATGACAGAAACAACACGTTGTCATCATCCCATCTTCCCAGGATTCCCACGATGAAGTCTTAATAGGTCTGTCTGTCGAGTATCGGTGATTGTCACCACAAATGAGCGATCGACGATACGACCAAAAATGCCGTTATGACCACTACGTGAACAAAACCAAACGAGCGAAGCGAACAAATTAACGGATCAGCTATCATATGAAATCAGCCTCCAATTTAAAAGCGCAATTGAGCCATTACTGTGAAAAAGAAAGTTGTTACACATAAATGAACAAACCAATATTATACTCATAATCTTTCCTGCAAAATAATACTTCCATTTATTGGTGAGTAGTAGGGGATTATGGTTTTTATAAAGACTGAACATCACTCACAATTGATCGCTGCTGTCACATTCCCATAGGCTTTACAGTCAGCCCCTTTCGAAAGGAAGCACTAGACTCAGGTTTCGCTCTCACTGGAACTCGTCAGTAGTGCATATCCTCGCCATTGCCGAGACCAGAACTCCGGCCACGCTTTCATGAGGCAACCATGTTGATCACTGCTTCATAGACCTCAAATAAGACATGACCGAATTATCGTACGCGAACGCTCAACCACAAGCGAAAGTGGTTGAGAGGTTTGCTTGTTACGAATTTAATACCTATTGCTAGATTCTTAATGTATACGTTGTGTTGAGACGGTATGTCTGGTGGATATCATTACTCCGTTATTCCCCATTACTTTACAGTGTTATTAATCGAATGTTTTACATAATCCACTGGTGAGAATAAACGAAATACTTGCATGTCGCAATGCACTTCTTCCTGCTATCTTAACCAACTGAATAGAGGAAACCCAATGTTTCAAGTTTTATAGTGTGTAATAAATGTGCGTCCAAAATTTTACATGACCATTTTGAAACGTGTATCTGTTTCTTCAGTTAGATCAGGGTGTAAACGTTTAGTGGAAGGCATCAAGTCTTGCTTTTCTTCCTTATTACTCACTCGGCTAGACTTCTTATTCTAGGAATTTTTTCAAAGGCCGATGCTGATCGCGACTGTCTACTCCTCAGTCTATGCGTTTTTAATGGCCTGTGTGCTTTAAGGTCATGCAGTTAATTACCCTTCATCATCAGAAGTGTGTAAAAACTTAGAAATTCGCCTCGCCGTATGCACATGACCTACTGTTTATCTGATTTAATCTGTCAGGTGAATTGTTAAGTGATTTCACATAGATTTGATGTAAATTATATCCAATACTTCCCCTGTGTCATATACTATAATGTCTGGTGATTGAATTGCGCTCATCAGGTATGCTACCTAGGTGTACATATCCTTTTGATGTTAGCCTCTAAAATTTCCCAAGACATACAACAAATGAGTAGTAGGGGATTTTGATTTTCATACAGATTGAACATCACCCGCAATATATCGCAGCTGTCACATTCCCATAGACTTTCCAGTCGGCCCATTTCGAAAAGAAGCACTAGACTCGAGTTTCGCTCTCATCAGTAGTGCATATCCTCGCCACTGCCAGGACTAAAACCACGGACACGTTGTTCATGAGGCAACCGTGAACGTCGCGGAAACATGAGCGAGTTGTAGATTCAAAAGCTGAGTTCCAGATAACATAATGGTAATTTCTATATAAATGACAATCTAAAAACAAGAGGCTTGCTTAAACTGTCTGAGTACTGGCAGACAAACGTGTTCCGGTCAGCTTTGATTAAAAAATGCCACACTACAACGATCGTCAGATTATGTAATAGCTAAAAACCTATCAAACCATGACAACGTAATAACAACTGCCAGAAGAAGAACACCGTTCGTGTCTTGGTGTGTTCCGCTAAGTCAGAAAAACCTCTGTGACTTGCTTCAGAAGAAAGTGTCAGAGACAAAACATCCTGACACCTACTCAAAAGTAACACTGACTATTACATTCAATGAGGTCACTGGCTCAACCCAATTGAGGAATCTCGACTGAATAGATAACATGAAGGTAACTGTCCATAAGACAGATAACACTGGACAATCTAAGCACTACAAATCGACAATTCCAATGATGACGTTTTGGCCCACCCAACCTGTTCCTGATCTCAGTATGTCATAGTTTGTGCGTCTGTTTCGTTGTTTCTTCAGTTACACTTCATTTTCACAGATATCACCCTCACTTTGGTTAACTACTCGACTGCCAACTGCCGATAAGCGATAGACAAACATCACAGGTCGAAGCACAAGTCCTCAGTCGGATTAAGAATTCTCTATCTTTTGGTCACGATTTTGACTTAACGTGCAATTTACTGCTCTTTCTACCGCAAAAATTGATGAATTATTCAATCACCTCTAATGTAGGGTCATTTGAGTGGTGATCGACATACTGTCCTTGCGTACACGATGTGGGCACTCTTCATACTCGCCTGATTATCAATTAGGTGTCGTTTATGTGCCCGCGACCTCTTTGCAAACAACCAAATGAATCAAGCGCAGCAACCTGCTTTGAATTTTGGTGGCCGATCTAAAATTCGCTGTAGTCTTCAACTGTGCACTACATGTATCGGATGGTTG
>LUCH01004273.1:17031-53711 GCA_013368495.1 Paragonimus heterotremus | reverse complement strand
TATATATATATATATATATATAGCCGAGTACAGCGGAGTATATATATATATAACGCAGGGCGCAGTGTACCGAATGTAAGTGAATAACAAAACTGGATAACAAAACGCTTGAGCTTATCAGAATCATGAGAGTACATTGGCAATTATTTGGGTTGTTGCGAATCACTCTTTGAACCAGTAGAAGCTTGCATGTTATGACGATCCTGCGGGTTGATTTGAGTGTAGTCTTCAACTTGAAATTTGTTTGCTGCATAAAGCTGGAATCAAAAATCTTTAACATAGGACCGCGTATTGTTTAGCCCCTGTGGTTGCGTCAAGGCAACATACTATGAAGCTTTAAGTTGCCTAAGTTGTTACTTGTGTTACTTCGTTTGTCCTCTGGTTTCATTGCGGCCATGAATAGTTTCGGTCTCTAACACGATGTTCACATTGACCGCGTCATATGGAGTTCATCATTGTTAACGGTTGAAATGGCTAGTTTGGACATTTTCATGTAATTCGTTTTCCCTCATTAGTACCGCCGTAATTTGATAAGCAGGTTTATCTTTTAATTATGGTTCCGGAAATCTTTCATAGCTAAAATGAGTCAAGGAGCCGGGGATATAATTCAAGCGGATGGTTGCTCAGCTGCGGAACTTTTTTCGAATGCAATTGGTCTTACGTACAAGTAAGTCCTGTGTCAGGTTCATTTCTGTACTACAATCTCTATTTAGCGACATCATCTTACTCCCAGGATATGTTCACATGAATTCCGATGACATCGATATTTCTAGCAGACTTACCAGACAGGTTTGTCTTAAAGTGCCCTTCGTGGCTTCTCCTATGGATACAGTTACCGAATCTAATATGGCTATCGCGATGGCTGTGAGCGATTGTGTGCTTTCCTCTATTATTGTTTTTGGAATCGTACTTTTAGTTGTGTGGAGGTGTGGGCGTTATACACAACAACTGTTCGATCGGATTTCAATCAGGCGAAGTACGAAAAACCAAAGTGAGTAAACCGTGGTTAGTTTTTTTTGTTTTGACATCATGACTGGGAGAGTACATTCGTGGTAGATTCTTGTATGTATGAAAAAGTCTCTTTTTTAAGGATTAAGCAGCGAATTGATGATACATTATAGGCTCCTGTCTGAACTTTGATACTCAAAATCAGGGTGCCCGTATATTGCAAACGATCATCATCATCATAGCAATACATCGGTGGATCATACTGATGCTTAACTACCACACAACCACGAAGAAAAAAAATTATATAAGAAGAGAGAAGAAAAGGAAGGGATGGGGAATGGACCTAATTACCACGTCTATATTCAAACATACAACATCAAGGCGCCTACATCTTGCAAACAAACAATCGAGCTGTAAGTGAAAGTAAGGCGTCATTAGCAAGACAGCCTCCTTACGGCTTCCACTGCCCCGCGTCATTCAGTGCGCTTACTTCACAGACAGCTCGACCAAACAACGACAACATTCACGCCACTGAGCTCGGTTAGCCGCCGTCTCAACTAATGTATCGAGCTACCGACTCTATGGGTCGCGAGGGCCCCAGCCTGGTAGACGAACTCTGTCTGCCGTGGCCAACCTCTTCGTGAACGATTTCATTTGTCTACGCCAGGTCGCCATCTTTCCACCTTTAACCTCCCGCCAGTCGGCCGCAGCGTCGACAAAGAGTACTCGATGTAGCAGACGACTAGCTAGCATCCCTAATACATGACCTAATCATCTAAGTCTGTGCAAATGTTAGGACTGATCGAACGAACCCGTTTGACAGTCAGTGCCAAACACTAGCTTCCTAACCTCCCCGTTGTTCACTCGATGGTAACACCCGATACGAGCGATTGAACGCAGACATCGGTGGTCGAATATCTAAAGGCGGTTCACGTCTTCTACCTTGAGCGGTCAGGTTTCGCTGCCGTAAAGTAATACAACCCTCGTTGTTGTCTGCTTCAGAGAGATACCTCCCTATCGCCATAAGTGCCTCAGATTAAGGAATACCGCCCTAGCCTTAGAAATACGCGCCTCTTTTTCGTTCCCTATACCTCCGCCGCCGCTGCTGATGCAGCTTCCCAGGTATGCATATCGGTCAAAAACCTCCATGATTTCATTATCTAACGTCAAATCTACGTAATTACAGCAAGCTTGCAGGAGCACTTAGCACTTTGAGGCTGCAAAGCGCATTCGCAAGTACTCAGCATAATGCAAAATAGCATTTAGCGTTTTTTGTACCGCTTGGAAGTTGTCAAACAGTAACCTTATCGTCAGCATAATCAAGATCAGTAAGTTTTTTTACCAGGTAGAAGGCCCATGTCGACATCGTTTGCATGCCGCAGACAACCCTCCATTACTTCATCTATGACGAAATTGAACAGAAACGGTGAAAGGGGACAGCCTTGACGAACGTCGCTCCTGTTGCTGTAACTGTCAAACAGTTCACTGTAAACCCTAACGTGAGCAGAAGTATGTGAGTAAAACGCCGACAGTATGTTCACATACTTGGTCGGTACACCTCTGCGTTTAAGCGACTCTAAAAGTGTAGATCGATCCACCGAGTCGAATGCACCTTTATTGTCGAGGAATACGGCGATTGTTGGCCGACGGTACACATGGTGCTCCTCCAGAATTTGACGATGGGCGAAAATGTGATCTATACATCCCCACCCTGTGAGAAGCCCTGCTTGTTCTTCCTTAAAGTTTATCTCGCGAACTGCAGTTAGTCGACGAAGTATAATGGACGCCAGAACCCTTGAAATGACTGGGGTCAAGCTAATCCCCCTATGGTTTTCGCAAGAGCCCCGGGCTCCCTTCTTTAATTTGGGAATTATTATGGAGTGACTCTAGCACGGTGTGATGGTCTTCGTCGTTCACACAAGTTGAAACAGTTGATTCAAAGCCTATACTAACGTCTTTACACCCTTTTTGAAAAGTGCCGGCACGGGGTCATCTGGGCAATCAGCCCCATTACGATTGAGAGCCGAGGTGCAATTGCGTATCTCAGTCCCAGTGGGTGGTTCCAAATCTACCGACCAGGGTGCTACGTCACAAGCTTGTGGCGGCAACACAATGGAAGTATGAGGCCAGCTAAATGGACCCTCAGAGTGTTCCGCTCAACGCTCCTACCTTCTGGACTTATAAATAGGTGTGCCGACTGCCTCGCTAATAGCTTCACTGACAGGCGGCCACCTGGGATCAGTGGCACGAATCAGCCTGAAGAGTTTGCTTGTGTTCTCTGAGGCAAAGGCGGTTTATATTCTCCCAACTTTTGCCATAAGCCAAGCCTCACGATCAGCTTTTAGACTACGTTTCAGCTTCCTACGGATATCTGTTCTAGATTTGTTATGTGAACTACCAGGAGGAGGAACCTTCCGTCTGGCTTCTAAGAACTCCAGAGATTTCCCTGAAATCCAATATTTATGAAACTTATGTTCCCCTGTGCCGTATGCCATAGTATTTTTTATCTGAATAGCCTGTGAGATTTGTGTCCAGCAGCTGTTAGGATCTTCGGAGCGAGAACTAATAAGGCAGCTTTCTAAGCTGGTTTGGCACTTATGTTTTACCGGTTGTAAAGCCAATTTCTCAACAGCCAGTCGTTGCTGTCGGTGGGGTCGTTGATCAGCAAACGTAAGAACAAAACAACGTAGTAATGTATGATCTGAGTCCAAGTACGTGCTCCAATAAGAACGACAGTCTTGAATGGAACCACGCCACCTGTAACTGACAACTATGTGGTCTATCTGAGACCATGCCTGATTCGGAAAAGGCGGGCGCCTAGTATAGCAATGACGTGCACGATGCCTAAACTAGTGCTCGGCGCACAGCTGCAACAATCGCCCGCCCTTATCTGATCGGTGTGACACCACTCCAAATCTACCACCTAAACGAGATTCGGCTTCATCAAGGCGGCCGACCGAGCATTCATATCTTCCGCCATAACGACTATATCAGAGCCACGTGTCGACCGAAGGAGAGAGGCCAGGTCTGAGTAAAATGCGTCTTTGACAATCACGTCACTTTAGTCAGTAGGAGCGTAAACAGTGTAGCCGTCGTCTCGCCCTCTCATGCGGCGCATCACGTGACAAGCCTAAGACTAAGTGACGCTCACTGTCCCAACCTGGGCATGCACACCCACACATCCATCGGCTCGAAAACCTTCTTCCACCTCGGAACACACGCACGAAGCGCACGCGGTCACCACCTGCACACTTAGCCAATTGGGACGCTCCAACTGGATGTGATTCAGTGCGGTCAATGCTCAGGCGCGCGTGACGTGGTTGGACCCGGATCGGAACAAAGAACAACACAACTGAACAGGACAGGACACGGTCCGGACGAGCGCCACTGTATTAAGCTTGTACACCGATCCATCAATAAAGATCCAAACTATTTGATTTAAGCTTCTCATTGACTATTGTTGAGATATCGTTATTTGTTAGTGGGTACTCAAGCTATCACGGTTAAGAGTTCCACTACAACAGACACAACGAAAATATTTCTGCAGGTCTTGCGTCTACAGCTCCTTAACAGAACCCGTCAAGGGGACGGCACAAAGTCTACTGTTTACAGGGATCCAGTCCGTCAATGCGACTGTGGCCATCGAGTTCAGGACTATACCTACTCCACACTGACTTGTAACGGCGGTAGTGGAGTCGCCCGAAGTGTATAACCAGTATCGGGTAGACAATGCGGGTGCTGCTGGTTCGATACGTTGACTACTGTCAACCAGGTTAAAATGATATCCGCAATACAACTTTCTCACAACTTTTATCTCGCGTTGTTAACACCTGTTTTCTACCTTTACTCTTCTTATTATGCTCAACCAGTGTACGTTCGTTCCAGTGTTTCTGCTTTCGTCAGTGAGCAGCCTGAGGGCGTTACTTATCTGCAGGACGCACAGGTTGTAATCCATCACTCATGCTGTTACACTCTGACAAGTGTCACGGTGTTGGCATGTCCACGACGGTTGTCAGGTATACAAGTCCAAAAGGCCAGTTCTTCACATGATGTCTTGGGTTATCTAGCAGAAGTCGTGGGACCGATGAAACTAATCAATGGAAGTAGTTTATCGTCAAGTTTAGACAACTCATCCTCACCGTGACAGAGACTAGCCACTAGAAACGCAAACGTAGCAACAGAGAAGACACCCTTAATGAACGTATTTAGAATAACTGCAGGATTGAAGTTAAACTATCCCCCGAACACTAATTTCGTTCACGGTGTTTGGGATTTGTTTGTTAATGATGGTATTTCACTGGTGAGAAAGTTTTTTCAGAATTGTTTGGTGTTTGAAGAAAGTATAGTTTATCACAAGAGGCACCATAAGCCTTTTTTATTTACTCTATGCTTCTTGGTTCTGTGGCTGAAAACAGTCCGTTCTATTTATTTAAAGTGTTAAGTTTAGAGCAATTATTTTCCAGGATACCGTGAGTTTGAAGAGGTTTTGTCAAACGAAATTAAACTTGTGACTATGAACACAATGGTTTCGTTCTTCTGATAGAAATACTTGAGCTGTATTGAAAATTGTTGGAGACTATAATCCCAACCTTTTACTAACTGCTGACAAAATTGGACATCTGAAAAGAGTCACTGTAAACCCATAGGTTATATACCAAACAAACCTGGAGGATTCGGCTTTAAATTGCAGATAGTTTTTGACTCTACGGTGTATTTTGTCTGTCGTACCTGGTTACATTTAGACTTTCTTAAGACCTCTTCGAACCATGATTACTGTTGGCCTGTCAGTTAACAATCGATAGGTTCGTGACAAAAGAAAGTGTACTCTAAAAGGTAACCTTTCTGCAGTCCCCTCGTTGGCGAATTTGCTGCTGTAGATAACAAATATCGGATTCAGAACGCTCCGTGAATACTGTCATGAATCATCTTGAAGGATTCACACAAAAGTACTGTCGTTGCACGAGATAGTTTTCTACTAGAATGATTCCAGTCAACAGTTGTTACTCTGTTATCGAAAACTCGGTCCATCACCTAACTCTAGGAGACCAGATTTTGAACGTTCCAAATAAACGTCGCGCTGAAACCGTGGACAATATGCACACCTGTTAATACTTATCGGAATGGGAGCCTGTTTCTTCTTGAGCGAACATCCTTTACGTCACGGTTCTAACTACTGTTACAAAGAAATCGTTGGTTAGCAGAAAACGTTTCTTCATATTGTTCAGTGCTCAGTAATTGCGTGGAAATCGTAATTTACGATTTAGTGTTCTACCTTTTTTGCAACTTAATATCGCCTTCTCTAGTCAAAGAGTAAAGTACAGAACTACAAACTTTGAATAAGTAGTTTCACTTGTCATGAATACAACTAGCGTGCGGTTGCTATCATCGTTTGTGACTGCTGAAAGCTTAAGTGTTTCATTGTATGTTGTGTAGAAGTTTTTGAATTAGTGTTGTTTTCCTTGTCCAGTAGATGCAGTCAGATTGTTTTTATTCGAACCGTACACAGCCGTTTTCATTTCCATACTCGTGACACTTCCTTCCCAATGATTCTACGCCGAAACGAATGGTTTCGGTGCCTTTTTGGTAGAAATTCAAAGCACTAGGTTCTCTTGATCCAATTCATCAAAACAGCAAGAAGACGAACGTTACGGAATGTTAACAGTTCGGTTCATCTTACTGGCCTTTTAACTTCAAATTCACTCTGTTCAACTATTGTTGCTATGCGCCTTTGTTATGTATTCTGTTTGTATTTAGTATGCGGCTAGTGAGATAAATCGGAAGGTCAACATCCCGCAACGTTTGTCCTCTTACTATTTTGATGCCTTTTCTTAATAAATTTATCGTGAAGTACTGATATATTAACTTATTTTATATTTAATTTAGCCAGGCAATTATGAGTTTACTGGTTCACCTGAATCGCCATATCTAGTTACAGTTATACAGCACATCGATACTGACAATCTTACATTAATTCCAGTTATGCAAAGGTTAACAGTACGACCACCTTCGGTTGTTTTATTTAGTGAAACATAATTGTCACCCCTGTGTTATTTAACATTTTCCTGCAGTAAAGATACTCATGCAGTGACAATGTTGGATTCACCCAATCAGCTTACTTGCCGCCTCCTCCATTCTTTCCACTCAGCCTGGCAGATGATCGCCATCTACAGTTCATGCTTTGTTGGTAGCTGTCTTCGTTCCTCTGCGTTAAGTTAGACTTTATCTGTCCTGCATTTCACACCAATCGCAGGCGATCGCTGCACAGTGTTGGCATTCTAAGTTTGTGCTTCTTTAAAGGTTTGATGGTCAAACCTGCTTATTTCCCTGAACACTGTTATCCACTTCGTTTTCCCTTGCTTTTTGCCGTCGTACTCAACCAGTGTCTTTGTGTGCGTGTGTGATAGAAAACATACACTGTTGACAGAATATTTGAAGATGGTCACTCTCCTCAACTCTAGGAAAAGAATTCTTAAAGACTTTTTAAAAGTGTTTCCTTCAAACTAACCGAATTGCATTTTTATCACTCAGCCGAACATAAATGGTATGGCTTAATGTCAACAAATGTATATTTGACTACTTATATGTCACCGTTCCTGCTCGTTCTACTGAATTTGCTTTCACGTGAGTGCAACCCTATAATTCCACGTTGGTTAAAAATATTTATTTCGGATCATATTATTCTAGGTGTAATGTTTCACAACGAGGTCTCCTTTGTTCGCGGTCTCTACAGTTCTGCATCAGACTAATTTGTTGGGTCATGACAACTGATTGGCCACATCGATTTCGTAATTGATGTCTGACGTCTGGCTCTGATTAGGACAGTGTTCGGATGTACGAGATTACGGATGCTATCTTTCAAATTTGACTCTTATGAATCATTCACTTCATCATCATCATCAACATCGCATATAACCTTACTAAGAATCTTTCATTTCCTTCACAGAGGTGTTCAACTCCAAGCTTGCGTCTACTCTTTGGGATCTCGAGAGCCTGTTGTTATTATCTAGGCTTATTGTCAATTATCAGTTCATATTAGAGTTTTCCAGGAATTGTCTTGGAACTTAAGTGTTTGAACGGCTTTACCAGTTAAGTTCCTCAAAGCAGCCAATCGTACAGTAACCTTTTCTGAGGCATCGTTTGTATTCTTCTTCTACAAGTTTAATACTGTTTGGACTGTAACTCATGCTGTGTATTTTTTTTTGTTCTTTCAGAAATACAAACAGGGATTTATTCTCGATCCAATCGTTGTATCACCGACCTGCACTGTGGCCGAACTCATTCAGATTAAGAAAAAGAATGGTTTCAGTGGTATTCCCGTCACGGATACTGGCAAACTAGGTGGTCGTCTTGTGGGCCTTGTCACCCTGCGTGACATTGACTTTGTTGGACCAGAATGTGTAGACAGACCAGTCCAGGAGGTTGGTTTGCCTGCATTTTGAACTGTAGAAATATAGTAAACATAACGCGAAATACTTTGTTGTGCTAACTTGCAAATTTTTTAGTGGTCGTTGGACATTGTGGATCGTGGAAAATATGTTCCAGTTTTCTGATGTGTCCCCCAGTGTACATTATCGACGATGTTGGAAATTTTTCGGGATCACACGCGCACAGAGATAAAATCTTATCGTGAATGACAAAGAAGTAACTAGCTGTTTACAGGTCAGCTATGGTATGCTTAGCGTACTAATACATCCGTGGAGCCTAGCTTCCGGCTTACGAATTACTAACTTGTGGATGTTTTCGGCAGGAAAACGATCGGTGTAGCGTTCCTTTCGTCGAACTTGAACACACCGATTCTCAAACAGCTCGAAAATGTTCACTGATGACAACGCCGCCTACTAATCACACAGCTGCAGGGTTAAGCGCTAGCTGACTCGACTTACTCTGCTTAATTTGAGATGGCTTGGCAATATTCACGTGATCTAGCTAGCATATCAACTGGCTTAAGCGCAGAAGTTTGAAAGCTTAAACTATGCATAGTTTTCATGGACGTCACCATCTAACCATCCAGAGGATTTCGTCACTGCTATTGTCGACTGCTGTACAGAAACCTTCACCGTTTACACATTCAAGGGTCACATGTGGGCTGAGTACCCTCAAGCTGTCGATACCTACTTGAAAAAAGTGGCCGGTCTCAGATCTGCGATTGCGCCATCTCGCAGTGTACAGTTGGTGGTCTTCTTATACACTAGTAAGATGCTTTGCCAGTGCGGTTCATGCTGTTACCTGTTGAAGGATCACAGTTGGGCCCTCTTAGAAAGGTTGAATTATTTGTAAGTCTTATGTGAACATATTGTAACATCGTTTATCGAAAGTTTGTTAACACTTATTTGAATTGATTAGACAACTGAGACTGTGTTTCCATTGGTCCTTCTGCCTCCCCCGTCTCTCCTTCAGTACAGGTAGAGGTGAACGCACTTGGTAAATTTGCCTACCTGTTTGCGTTATTTTCATTTTTCGGGACTTATCTGGTTGCTGTTTGATGGAAAGGTATGCCATGTGCGTGTGAGCTGAATCCTCATAGGGCGTGGCCTGTCTACAAAACGAATTTGAACGGACTTATTATAGTTTACCCTAGGCGCTCTTACCAAGTGGGACAATCGCGTCAGTTCGCTAGCACGTGCTTCGAAAACTCCGGATAGGCAATCAATCCGTCATTTTTTTTGCAAACGGGACATTTTACCATAGTTGGTCCAGCGTACGTTGTATTGGCTATTGTTCATCAAGGCGATCAGTTGTTGAGTCTATTCCGCGATATGGTCGGAAAACAATATGGTCATGTTGTGGCGAAAAGACGTCCAATAAGGCACAGTCTTTATTGTCCAACTCGCTAGTTAGCATCCTACGCGCGCGCTCTCGTTTATGAGTCGGAATTCCAGTCCACAACACTTCTAGGTTTCCGCTCACGAGTCGTGTGCACTCCTGCCCGGTTTATGTGTGCGATTGGCGCCTTCTAACCGGGGATTTTCCGCCTGCCAATCTTCGTACGTTGGTCCGATTTCGTTGAGCGATGGCTGGTCCGGTCGCTCGCGTTGTCCTCCATTTGTTCACTATGGGATTTAACCATTCTCCACGACCCTGTCGAAATATTCCTTTGATTGTTAGGATAATCGCGCCGCCGATTTGGTTGTCTGTCCTATTTTGCCTGCTATGTCTCGCCCGTTGATCCGATCCAGTCAAACGATGACCCATCCGGTCACGCACGCCGTCCCCGATCCGCTCGTTGTGAGTTTTTGAACGCACCTCCCTCCTGCGTCGAGGTATTCCGGATCGGAATACTCACACCGCCGGCCTGATAATCCACCACAATATAGTTCTTTGTTGCTACCTGTTCTCTCCAGGAAATTCTGTTGTTATCGTTTACGCCTTTTAGTATAGATGTCAGTCCACTTAACCGTAGAATTTCGTCGGTCTGACGACAAACCTCTTCCACTAGCCTTGGTGCGATGTTGCTATGCTGACCCGGAAGGTTATGTTCATCTGGGCCTCGGTTCTCTCAGATACAACTTTGTCAGATAAGTCTAGTGAAAATAGCCATAGGAAAGTCGGTTCTACTCGTACTTCTCACTTCTAGCTGGTTAGAAGTGTTTAAGCAACTTGGCACAGTCTTGAGTATTCACAACAGAATTATCTTTCTAGTTGCAACACTACTTACTGTATTGGAAATATGGAAGGCGGGTTAAAAAAGGTATCCTCATATGTGGAGTGTCATGATGGCCAATATATTGTTTGATCTGGTCATAAATTCAAATTGTTGTCAATATGCATGGCTTAAGCTTGACCGCTAGATAACTTGGAGTATGATTGAAGTCGATTAAAAATGTATAATTTGCGACTAGTTTGCATGAGAATGATAACTACGTTTGTTGGTAACTTCTAACTCCTACAGACCAGGAGAACCATTAGAAACAAGAGGTTACTGAAAACAGGTGAACGCGAACAGTTGCCTTAGTCCAAAAGTGTCATATCCTGTAGCGTAGGTCATTTACGGAGGTCCAGACTGCACTGCACTTACCGATTTGGTTAAAACAAGAGTGCGTAAGACTGGGTAAAATCCACATAATCAGTCAGCTAATCCGGTTCTAGAGTCGTTTCTTTTCAGGAAGATAAAACACTGACAGCCTTCAGCACATAATAAAATCAGGCCTGTTGTCCTGAAAATGATTACCGTTTTGTAACATCTTCAGCTCTCTTGGTTTCTGTACCCACTGCAGCTGAACGTTCGCCTGCGATTCCAAATTTTCACCTTATGGCTTCTTAATTCTCTTATCAACTTCGTGGTTTGTGTCGAACGTATGAATGATAATTGGAAAATCCGTTCTCATTACCTGACATCCAGAATAAGCAACCAGTTACCACGTTTTATTTTTTGTTTACACATGTTTTGTCGATTCAGTTAGTCCGTAGTTATTACTACGTGATTTAAAATTGGTTATAGCCACTACTTTGCTTCATTAACGTTCAGATGTATCCAGACAAGCAATAAAATGTTGAAACTGTTGTCATCTGATCTAAACTATCTGTGTGCATTGTAAGCAGCTGCTTTTACTTAGGTTATGATTCATTTTGATTCTGATTCTATAGTTCATGACGCCTTTTGATGAACTGACAACAGCAGATGCGGGCGTCACTCTTCCGGAAGCAAACAAGATTCTGCAAGGAAGTAAACGGGGTAAGATATACAGTTGTGTTTTTGGGTTTACTGTGTTCATACTCCGATGCGTCCATGTGGAACTCTCTCTGAAGACCTGTTCCAGACCATGGGTTAATTGGCTGTCCTGGTCTACTTTTAGTCACTGTAACTTTTCTGCAGCGAGCCAAGTATTCTTCTCATAATGTGTATCCACACTCTAAGTTCATGCTTGCTTACAGTTTGGACGAAGTGTTAGACATCAACACCATAAGTATCCCAGAAGTGAGCTTTTCTGGCACGCATATTGGAAAGAATGGCTTCTCCTAAATACAAATCACCACTCTACAAAAACAGCAGCAGTATGCCTTTCAGTGATTTGCGCTATCCAATAGTACCTAGTGCAACTAAGTTTCGTGGTAGGATTGAGAATGCTCTTTTTGAAGATTGTGGGCTTTATTTTTTAACAAGGCACATTCTTCAGCGAGTCGCTAAGCCTTTCCGGTTATTCAGCACTTTCCGCAAAACGTCATCAACATCCTCGGCAGCAGTGCATCATCTGCTACTCCTTGGAACATGGTGAATGGCGCATGTTATGGCAAACGTTGCAGCAATTTCCATACAACTCCCCAAGTAACTGTCTGGCGACCAATTTTCAAGTACCATCAGCTTATCTATAGCGTTCAAAATAAGCGACCACTGGTTTTAGTAATTGTTCTGTGTTTCACCCTTATGTTTTTGATCGACCTGCCTTTTTGGTCTGACTAATATTGTCTGTCCCTGACAATGTCATCATCATCATCATCATCAAAGCAGCCATGAGTCTGACCAAAAGATACTGTGGCTGGGGACGCTGCTTACCTCAACAGTGACATGAAATATCCTGGAAGAAAACGCCACTAAGAAGGTTGAAAATTATTAAAGGAAGTCTAAGCTGAAGAACTAGAAATGATATGGATACAGGTACGCCATTGACTGGGACATATTGCCATCTCGGATAACGTCTCTAACCAACGATTTAATTGATCACGAGGAGTCCATCCAGGCAGAGATTAGTTGAACAATTGATCGCGCATTTCGAACATTCTGAAGTACAAGCCGGCGAACTGCCACATTGCTTACGCGATCAGTCCACTTAATGTGGGCTATTTGGCGGACACAACGATGGCCAAATACAACAGGCCTGTTGATATTTTCCTTGCGAACAGGCTGCGTTTCCGAACCACGAAACAAAACAGAACATTGTATCCTTAACGCAGCCGTTGGAATTGTTTTACCCGCTGAGCTGATTAGCTATCTGTCTAAATTTCACCGCAGCGATTAGTTGCTCTTACAGCTATCGGCCGGGACATGTCTAATAACTGGGCTGTCATATGACAGCTACCAGCTCACGTACTTGTGAACCAATATGAAGTCGCATCACTGTCATCACCACACCTCCGTCAGTTTGCGCACACACCAGCGTAATAAGCACGACATCCGCTGATCGTGGGACCAACTTTTTGGACGCGATATTTTTCTGAGTTCTGAATTATTACAGCCTTTAATTTTCAGAAGTTTTCATAGCTTCAGAAAACTAACATTAGAAAGGAGGGAAAGAAAGATAGAATAAGCTGTTAGGCTGCATTCACTGAATACTGAACGGAGCTATCAGGATCTGCCTATTTCAGATCATGTTGGGGATTTATCTCAATGTGGATTTTATTGAGGACTAGTATTTGATTAGATGAATGTTCAGTAGCTATGTGGAACAGCTGACCTAGCCACGGCTAATTTAACAGTCTTTATTTCACTAATTTATCCCATATGGAGAAAATGGAAATAACGTTACTCTGACAGTCATCCTGCTTGATGCAGATTGTTTCAGCAATACAATGGTGGTCTACGTCAGCTGAGTGTTCCCCATGCATTCTGTCGGACTGTTGTTTATGAGTTACGTATCTTTGTTGCTCTGTCTGCTATCTGCTTGCAATATTGCGTGCTACCGGGTTACTATTACCATTACAGATAAAGTAGATCACAATCTCATATAGACCACTTCTAATAAACACAGTTGAATTGTTATCGCTCTACTCTGACGTGTGTTCGTAGATGGTTTCAAACGTGCCTCATTCAGACAGCCTCGGTTATTCAACTCATTCTGTTGTGCTTTCGGTACAGGGAGTCAGATAAGACAATACCATCAGTATACTCTGTGTAACAGCTTAAAGTCGTTGGGGTATTCTGCAGTCAGATCACTGAGCTACTCAAGCACATTTTCTAGAAGCTCGTTTGGGGGTAAAAGTGGTTCAGGAAGCAAAGTGAGCATATGACACTTTTGCCCGACGCGTTTCCATAGAACTACTGTTCAGAAGGGACAGTGGTTAAAGTGACGGAACAGTAAAACGACTTTGGAGTCCTGAAATTCTGTGATTTATATTAGCCACCACGAGTTAAAACCAAAAGAGTTATCGGTTTCTCAACTCTTCGACCCTCTCGGCGAGCATCTATCAAGCGTTCCAAATCAGAAAATTTACATTGTACAAGCTTCAAATGAGGCAGTCATCAACTGTTTTGATCAGGCGGTGTGTAGATAGGTTACCAATAGGGTGTAGGATTCAGAGTTCACCTGACGTCACCACCTGACGATCTCAGGTGCGAATAGGGCTGGATAGTTATTGTGTGTGTGTCTGTTTGTATTTGTGCATTTAATCTGCATCTGTGTAGATTTAATAATGAACATCAGCAAAACGTACAGTATGTTTTTTCACGGTTCGGAAGTACTAACTTTATGTTAGTCTATAATAATCTGTTTCAGGGCTGATCACAGCTGGAACGTGCAATTAATATTCCTCCTATCGAATGAAACTTTTACGAAATTATGTGAAGAGTTTTGCCAGTCTGTATGTCTTAGGGTTTGATGAACTGATGTGGTATAAGACCAGTCAGTATCTTGAGTACTTTTGTGACTGCCATGTAGACTTCGGTTGCCTCTTTCATAGTCTGGTGTAACCATGGATAAGAAGCCCCATTGGCGAGATACCTCTTGGGTTCTTAGTTTGCTTGAAAGAGTGCTGTCAGTTCCAGCATCCACTCGTAGGTGTCTGTTTCGCATTCCCGTCGAAAAACGCTTGCTGTTGGTAGTAACGTAGCCGTCTACCATGTCACTTGCAATTGCAGTGATAACTACTTTGGCAGAATAGACCGAAACTTGCGACGTAGAGAGGCGGGTAGGCCTGTCAACACTCAAGCAGAAATCTGGCGTTTTCGGTCGCAAAACACTTAATCGAAACAGGTCACGTGGTTGACCCCGTCACTTCTTCTGTGGTCCGATTACGCAATATCAACCTGAAACGTTAGTCAAACATCAAGCACCGGTTCTTTTTTGGTTGAAGTTGCTGATCCAATCAACCTCGTTGCTGTGACAATGAAACCGTTTATCTTACTCTGATGTGCACCTACGTGATGCTTGTTCGTTTCGTTAGTCTGTCTTCATGTGATAAGCCTATATAACTTAATGTTTTGTTTAATCTCATGATGAGAATAAATGAAATGATTGTATCTCACAGTGTATATCTTACTGCCGTCTTGTTGAACCGGATATAGAAAACTCAATGTTTCAAATATTGTGGTCCAAAATGCATAGAGTTTGATTTAATTTCAGATTACTGGTGCTCAAGACGTTTATGAAACTGTCAGTGAATGACATCAGTGGTTACGACTGCGTCTGTGACCCTTCATCACTGTGTATCTATATCTCATTCTTTTCGATTTTCCCGAGAGCTCGCTGACCATGTATGGACATGTGTGGAATTGCACTCTGCCTCAATAATTCTCATAACTCGTTCACGTTAGGTACGCTTCTAAACAATCTCGGTTTGCTTAAACTCATTCTTTGAGGGATTTGGTACATGTTCTGCCAAACTACTTATAAGTACTACAAATTCTATGCTCAACACTGGCGTTGGTGGATTCCAGCGTGAACTGTTTGAGAAATCCTGCCGGGGCAGTCGATCCCCTGGATCATTTGGTGGATTCCATATGAGACAGTGAGACGGGTGGGTAACCGAGTCCAAATGTGAAATTTCCAAGCTCCTGGTGTGGCTTCGTAGCTCAGCTGGTAGAGCGCTTGCCGCGTAGAGGCATGGTGTTTCTGTCGCTGGTTCGAATCCAGCCGAAGCCCTGACTTTTCACAGTTGGGTCTCATCTAATTTCATAAATCTGCCAAACTACTTATAAGTACTACATGTTCTGTTGTCCCACTGACCTATACCAGTATTTGAATTTTCGCATTTCTATAGGGAAACTTCCGATAATCAATCGAAATAGAGAACTGGTCGCCTTGATTTCCAGAACAGATTCAAAGAAAACCACGGATTTTCCGTACGCTTCTAAAGATTGTAGGTAAGTTGTGGCGTTGTTGTTGACGTTGATCATGACCAATATGTGAACATGGGAGTGAACTGTCACACTATAAGTATGTGATACCTGGTCACTCCAAGTTGGAAAGCGGAATCGTTTTCATTTAGTCAACCCTTAATATATTTCCCCAATCGCCTGCACCATTTGGTATCAACTGATTGGTGGCGATAAGGTTAGGTGGCACACGTTTGTTGATGATTAATCGAGTTCATTCGTTTGTTTGTTAATTAGTTGAGATATGTATTGAAGATTCCAACTTGATGTGTGACCTTCCAAACACGATTTGCCGCTGTTATTACCGATTGGTTAAGAGCCCGTGACCTCTAGCTCAAGGCTGGAGACTTTAGTGTGGCGGATGGCCAAAGGGATTTGATATTGTGAATGGTAAACAAAGACAGTGGATTGGACGAAACCTCGTAAGCTACGAAGAAACATCTTACTCTGACTAACAACTCGACCGTCTTTTTTTGTACCTCATCGTTGGATGCTTCAGTTCAGAAGTGTGATTTTATTAGGGCGTGTACACTCCATCCTTTACCACTTGTTGTCTCTAATCGAGGGTCATTTTGTTTATGATTGTTTCGCAGTTTAGTGCCATTGTCAGTCACTCAGTTTGAGCTGTCGATGACCTTGACGATGGGAACCTGGTCGCCGGTCGCCAACTGCATACTCATGCAGTGTGATTCGGTTTATTCTATGAAATATTTGTGTTTGCACATGCCACATTATTTAGAGGCAATTGTGAAAATGAAATGTATTTGCCAGCCCCACTGTTAACATACACACTGTTCATTATGTAACTGGTTCTTGGTGTATATTGTGAGACTGGTACTCCGTCGTGAGTGCTTTCATTCTTGTTTAGATTCTCCAAGTCAATGTAATGGACGTCAGACTTGATCCGGGAACCTTCCTGTTGCGAACCGAAGTCTTATATGCCTCTCTATCGCATTCTTTGCTAGTTTCACTCCGTGTGCGTTGTTTGATTACTGTTTGTTCATCCTCATCGTTTTTACCACTTTCATCGACGGGGACACATTAGCGGTTGACACTAATGCATGAGTGGCATAAAGCCATGAGAAGAAAAATGAAGCCCAGATGAAAATAGAAAAGAAAAGGCACGGAACTTAGAGAGTATTTTGTATATAACTCCAAACGACCAGCATCTAGATATGTACGCCTAGCATGCAGACAACTGAATTTGATTTGAACAGTGCTCACATCTGGTTGCAGATTCTGCATTCACACTAACTTCTCAGCCTACCCTTTTTGAGGAAAGTCACGACTTGGGTTTAACTCTTGGTTGAACGTACTCTTGTCGGAACGAAGATTAGAACTCCGGTCACGCTTTCATGAGGCAGTCTTGTCGACTGAATTGTTATATGCAAACACTCAGCCACCATCCTTGGATTATACAATCACCTCGAAAGACGTCATAGCACCCACCCCCTGCTAATCCCAGTCGGTGACACTTACAGCTCGGTTGTTTGTTTGCAAGGTGTAGGCGCCTTGGTGTTGTATGTTTGAATGCAGACGTAGCTATTTTTAGTGATTAGGTCCCCTCTCCCTTTTTTCTTCTCTCTTCGTAAACAGGGTTTGTTTTTTCTTCTTCATGGTTGTGTGGCAGTTAAGCATAACTGTGAACCACTGATATATTGCTGTCTACGATGATGATGATGATGGTGACACTGCGACCGAGTATCGAATCCCTGTCATGCTTTCATGAGCTAACTATGTTGACCACTACGCCATCAACCTCACTATAGGCACGATCAAACCATCATGTGCAAGCCCTCGACACATTTGAGAGACTGGGAATTTCATGTGGATGCAACAGCTGCGTTCATATGTGAACACCGATTATCAGTAATCAACACAGCCCTCAGTGGGTTTAGTATTCTCTGTAATTAATTGATAATCTGATTAGGCTAACTGTGGAGTTACCGATTTGAGCCAGCGGAGCACTTACTGTATCTCCCCTTGAGGTGACCAGACAACCTGGGCGTTATTTGCGTGCGAGCTGAGCGTTTATATTTTGAGTATTCGGTCGCTCCTAGTATACAGGAAATTGTGCTGTGATCAGCACACTTGCGTCACATAAGCTTGAACGAAGTTCAAATCCTTGGTGAGCTCTGACAAGAGCGAAGCTCAAGTCTAAGGCTTCTTTTCTAGAGGGATTGACTGAAAACTCCATGTGAGCACAAAAGCTGAGGTCAATTTTGAATGCTGTCCAATTTGTTCCAACCCAATTCCTCCACTGTTTATTGGCAAAAAATGCCTATAGTGTAAAAGTGAGGCGATATCAATCGGACAGTTTCCTCGTGGCTGCACTGCCCTGTTTCATCCAGTGCACCCACCTCATAGGCAACTTGGTTAGACAGCAGTGATATTCATACCTCTGAATACAGTTGGTCATATCCAGCCAGAGATTGTAAGTCTGTAGCAACCCAGTCTGTGTGACCATTCTTGCCTAATGACTCTATCCATGAGACTGATGGCCTTCTTCGTCATGATTTTCTGGTGTCTAATCTAATTCATTTATTTCGTGCGTTTGTATTCCTTGATCTATCTGTCGTTTCATAGACTGTCATCGGGAGTACAGTTGATAGCAAAACGTCAAGACCAAGGCTATGCTCCATCCCTTCGTGACCTGGATCAGTGTGGAGAGCTTGTCATCCGTGCTAGACCCAGCCTCGAATCCTATCCGAGAACCGATATTACTGTGTGACCAGTACCGAGCGCATGTTTGAGCCTGATTGAGGGTCAGCCTAAACATTCAGTACTTTTGGTTCGCTAATATACACCCGTATTACGATGATCACCACTTATCATTTGTTACAGAACTGATCGCTGTAGTTGTATTTTTATGAGGGTCAGGTAGCCGTCATACGGAGCAACGTATCTTAAATTACTTTTGCCACTATTGCATTGTTACGAATTTAGTATGCATGTAGTGCAATGTTTTACGTGTATACTCTTTTGTTCCTAGTGTATCGATGCGGATTATCTTTCTGCAACTGAACAATTACCTGCGAGCTCACAATAGTTGGAGATCATAGCGCAGGCCGTCAGTCGAGTGATTACTCGTTCAGGCTCAGGTCACCGTAACTACTTTTGACTGAGTCGTAGGTTCCGGTCCCTACCTGCGACTGCTGTGTTGTATAATTGCAGTTGTCATAGGGTTCAACAGTTGGAACATCTAAGAAAGTACTGTTTATCTTCCGACAAACATTGTGTTAATTGTCTGGATGTTTGATGTTTGAATTGTCGCTGTAATAATTCCTACCTCTTCGGAGCCAAAGGTAACCACTTAGAAGTTAATGGGACCATTTGAGAGCCGTTGACAGTCATCTAAGTACCAAATACTCTCGTTTGACAGCCTTTTTCGGGTCATAACCAGTTGACGCTAGCTCATGCGTTTCGACAAATTATTTATTGATAGACTGTACCAAAGCTTTCCTCTTGCTTCGTACATCATCATCAACGCCGCTCGTGACGAAACGCCTTATCCAATGGTTTAATATTTTGTCTATTAGTGTTTTTTGGGCTTCTTGAAAATTTGCTATGTGGTACGTCTTCTCTGGATGACGCAGCCGTATGTGTCACTGTAAATTAAAGAGCACACTGTGGCGCTCTAGCTACTTCTCGATTCAGTTCATTTCACTTACAAGAAATCACTAGGTCCCACTCTTACCGGATTGCGTACACGAACTCTGTTCACCATGTTTGTGCACGCGACAGTCCTCGTGACCGGATGACCGCATTCGTTCTGTTTCCGTTCGCAACGGTAATTTGCTAGCAAGCTTTTCGTCTAAGTGGTTTACCGGATATCAATAATATCAATTTGATTTATGTTGTAACTGGTCTACGGCCTACGAGCTTGTAAACAGATAACAGAATAACGATTAATGGAACGGAATGGTAACAGAACGACGGCCAACGGCAGTGAACAACGGACTACGGAGTATACACGACGAATTCGGAACTTCCCGGCCAACCAACCACCGGAGGCTAACGCATGAGCACAGAGAAAAGGCTGGCCTCCGGACGGAGCTCTTTTTATGTCACTCAGTCTGAAGATTACACGGTCACACACTAGGCCATATTTAGAGGGTTTGTGACCAGTCAGAAACAAAGTCAGATGGTGGACCAAACAATGGTCCAGATAGTACAGTGATGTCCCAATTTAAGGACGGGTGTGTAGGCGTGGTGTCAGAAATTCGCACAAAAGTTGGGAATGCACATTGAAAGCGATGTGGCACGTGACCGTGTCGACTATGAAGGTCACTCCAAACAGCAGTGAGTTAGACCTTTCCAAAGGCAAATAAAATGGTATTTTCGAGGAGCTGGGTTCTTCCCCCAACAGTTGGGTACTGAAAATCAAGTAACTTTTGTTTCCTTACTGTGTCATCTGGTTCAGTATGCTACTGGGAAAATATTGCAGTCGGTATACAGTTTATAATTAGTAACATTTCCATCTCCACACTGCCTAATTGCTTCTTTTGACACTAGTCAGATGGCCTGGTTGGCTCAGTAGTAACGATAGTTTTGGCTGCTGATCCTATTATGTACAGTTTGTGTTCGACCTGTTGTGTAAGCCTTTCTTTTGTAAATACGGGTTACATGCTGGTACCTAATGGATATGTGATCCGGAAGTTTGCTTGATCCAAAACGTAAATAAATTCTCAATGCTGAAATTTGATTTCTACGTTTTGATTTCCGATAGATGATGATTTATTGCATTCTATATGATTAAAAATCCACGGAGTAACCATCAGATAAACAATATAGTGAGCAGGTTCTTTCATGGTTATTCATCTTGATGCCAAATACATAACGTTTATATGAAACGTTATTGTTAGAGTAAAGCAAACGAAACAAGTAACAGGTTCGAATGAAACCATTCACATCATGGAGACAACGTTTTGATACAATTGCGTCACAAAGGATGCAGCTGGAGCCGTAGCGGTTCGGTTGATCTTGTTAGGAATTGTTTGGTATGACAATTGCATGGCCTGAACAAACCACCCATGTGCTCATAAGGGTGACTTATTCAGTCGGATTCCAATTGTCTCAGCTATGACCGAACTTCGGCACCTCATGGCTTTTGACTGACTGCGTTTGACTCGGTAATTCAGACGAAAGGAAAAGCCAAAGTTGATGGTATGCTGTAAATCAACGGTTTTTTTTGTGTATACTCATTTAGTTGTTCCTGTGGAACGAGTTACGTAGGTCGTACCACCAGGCGTTTAGCTGAACGTATCCGTGACCATCATCCAGCCTGGATCAATAGCGAGATCACCAAGAAAGCCACCAGCGCAACTGTGACAAACCTCGTCGATTTGCAACATACTACCAACCCAGCTTCTTCGTTCCGTCCGATTTGCCGAATGAAGGGCAATCAATCAAAAGCCGTGAGATGCCGAATTCTGATCACATCTGAGGCCAACGGCGTGCATCCTTGTGCGCACATGGGTGCTTTGTTCAGGCGTCGAAGTTATCGTGACTCACCAACCACAGCATAGCAAATCAAACTACCACGGTTCCACTTGCGTCATGACTGTGACGCAGTTGTATCAAAATGCTATCTCCATGCGTATCTATGACGAGATTCACGTCAGTTAATTGTTTTGTTCGACCTGCCCTAACAACGTTTCATATAAATGTTACGTGTTTGACCTCAGGATGAATAATCGTAAACAAGCTTGTTCTCTACACCGTTTATTCGATACATTTTATGTATCAGTCCACCTCAAAATAAACTGCGCTCCTTATCTAATCGTTCACCTTATGCAGACAATTCTCGTCTTCTTTCCCTAAGTGTTTAGTTTGTATGAAAAAGTGTGGGTTCCTAGTGAAAACATATTTTTGTGTTTTTTCGAATCCTTTGAATACCCATCCAAAAGCAAAACATCTGTTTATGGACCAAATATGTGTTAGTCCATCGGTATCAGATTTTGTATGTTCTCATTAGCCTACCTTATAAACTTATTATTCAAATTTCACATTGGTTAGATCGGGACCGAGCAACCATTATGACCTTACTTTTTAAAATACGATCAAATGTTGTTCACCGCCATCCAACATTACCACTTACACTCGTAACTTGAAACGCAGTTTTCTGAAGAAAAAACGCTCCCATCTTGTGTTCCCCTTTTCCAAAGCAGGTACTTAAACACATCTGTCAGAATCAGGGTAGTTTGTCTGTTGAGTAGTCTCAGTTTCTAGTGTGATCGATCGACCAACTTATTTAGCTGGGTGAATTTTCAGTTATTTTTTGTGACCTTGGAATTTGCCTTCTTTAGTTAGATTGATTACTTTTGTTTGCTGTCGTGCTTACTGTTCTTTAAAGTTCTACTGAAACCGCAGGTTGACCATAGTTTGCGTAGCATATTTTACATATAGTCTATTTTTCACTTTCCAACGAACATTAATTCGAATTTTGATTGGAAGCAACTTATATTTAGCTATATATTTATATTTATATATTATATTTATATTTAGCAGCTATATTTAGCTACATTTCAGTTGCCCTAGTGCTATCTACTCAGAAGTTTTCAATTTTCCCGTTTTTTTACCAGTTATCCATTTGGTGAATATGCTGACTTTTGTTCAAATTTCCCAGGTGTTCGTGTATTTTTAGCGTACAGTGCTTATTACTGGTTGCTATTAAACGTTCGGTAGATATTACTCTTTTGATGCCTACTCTGTCTTCGGTGCATGCATTGTTTTCCATACTGACTTTCGCTGTTTTCTTTTGGCTATTTTTGACGCAATGCATGTTTGCGCCTGTTTTGCTTATTCTTACCAATGCGTCAACCCATGCTGAACTTTCACATGTCGAAAGTATTCGGTCACATTTTTATCGAGTGATGTTGACCTGTCCAAATGCAATACTGACGTTTTACTAAAGCGATCACTCTTTTTTTACGTTCTTAGCCAGCAACTGCTCGTTGGTGCAGCAGTGTCTACACACAAGTGTGACTTTGAACGTGTGAAGGCTTTGGTGGAAACCGGAGTGGATTTTCTTGTTCTGGTGTGTCCATTTATTTTGTTTCTAACGCCATATTACCGTTATCATCGTACTGTAGTATTTTACTGATTTGCTGCGTTTTCCATGTACAATATATATGTGTCCACTGTGCCTTGTCGATTATTCACGTGATTGGTTTTTTGCTCCTAATTGGAATGTTTTAAGAACCGGTGTCTCTTGAAACTTCAACCTTTTCCTATCTGTTCCTGGCTCTGACGCCTGTTACTAATTGTGTCTTCTGTGATGACCCCAAATTTGATAGATATAAACTCTTATAACGTATCGATAACATAGTTGTACTGTTTTTATTTGCTGTTTTCGGTTATTTTTGTCGACCAGCGTTTGCATTTCGTTTTATCTTTTAGGGTAAGATTGATTTTCAGTCAGCTGTTTTCAAAAATGTACTACTGAAATATACTGAGTACATGTGTAATTACGAGTTCATTACATGCAAACGTGAACAGGTGTAGAACTCAGATTAAACGGTGAACACGTTTAATGTCTCGCGAATTTTTCGTCTGGTACTTTCTTATTGGTGTATGTTTGACTTCTACCAGTTTCTTGCAAAATCACTTTCCGAAACTCCGGAAGCCGATGGAATCAGTTTGAACTACGACCGCGAGCTGTTATTATCGGATACTGGTGAAACTCAGAGCATCGAATAATAAAGAAGATCTCGGCTATTGTCTGGTAGTTGGATCCACGTGATCTTTGTCATCAGAAACACCAATAAATCACTTGTTTACACTTGCACTTTACTATCGTACAGCTTTTTACTGAGCATTCTAGTTTTGAAACAATATTAAGGTGACTGGTTCATTTAAACAATTGTCTACTTGCTTGGTTGACACCAGTACCAGCTTACTGCTTGGACCTAATACGTAATCAAATCAGCTCACATGATTTAGGTTCCAATAAGCATTAGGAATAATGGGAACCCAGTGAATGTGTACTAGATTGAAGGCGATAAGCACTTCAGTCCACGCACCTTTAATCACAGTTGTTCTTGCTTTGCCTGCTTTAGCTCATGAGGCTTATCTTGAATTCTTGTGCTATCCTTATGTGTATGATGTTCACACAAAACAATGGATTCCTTATTGAACACGAAGTGTAACATACATGTTTTCGATAAAATCTCATATGGTTGTTACAGTTATAAAGAAAAATTAAACTGAAAACGGTTACATGTGAAGCTTGGTGTTAGTCAACATTCACACCATCTCAAATTTGTTTGTGAACGCCGATTAGGTGTTAACTGCGCACATATCGATCAGGTGAGTCAGCTATGGTCCAGGTAGTGGAAGCGATTGAACGGAGATTTTCTGTCCACACTAGGCTGGGTTACGTAATCGAATGGCAATGGCCTCGGTAGTGGTCAACATTGGCTTGCGAACGAACGTTGACCAGTTCGGTGGAACCTTGTAGATAACAGTGAGCAGTCGATCTATTTTGATCTGATGACCGCCGTCAACCAGGTGACCTACTTTTAGCAGACCCATCACCTAGCGAGACAGCCAGGGCGCATCACGCCACATCGATCGGCCGACCCAGGTCGGATGGTATGGTCATGGGTGGTGGTATGGTACCACTCAGCCAATCAGATTGCAACTGTGTAGTCGAACCCCTGTGCGCTGTCTGGACAGTGTTTTTTTCTCGCATTGCCTTCTGACGCCCCCCCTGTAACGTGATTTGTTCTGATGCCATATATGACTATGTCATGTCATTCGCTCTGTGTCTGTCGGCCATCTATGATACTCGTTTTGTCCTATAAATTTACAGCTTCTGTGGGCTAGTTTTGTCTCGTCTCGCTCGTCTGGTAAACGCTATTTCGCGTCTCTTCTGATTTGTCGGTTTTTGGTCAAGCGACTGAGCGCGTAACCAAAGTAACGATCCAATGCCTACAATGGTACTCCTGATTAATTTTCCCTCATCTGTCCCGCTTCATGCTGGTTGGTGTTCTCTGATTCTTCTAGACAAGGGCTGAGCCGTACGATCCACGTAGTTTTCTGACCAATCGCAAAGGAACGAGTAAATCATCATAGATGAGTTGTGAACCGGCTCTTTATCTCCCATATTTAGGGTAATCAGTGATAAACTAGTGAATGAGATAATCGGTCTGGCTGCGTTGGACCTTCTCTAAAGTGAACTATTAAGTCGCTTTGTTGCTTTGTTCGACTCATTCAGTTAGTTGGCCAAATCACATCCTTTGACATTTTGGTTTTTTTCCCTACAAACTCGGCTATCCAAACTCGATGCTTTCCTTGCCATCTTTTGCTATCCAAAGTCACGTACGTTAATAATTTTCATCAGAAACATTTGTTCTGTCAGTCCTCAACTTTTTGCCTCTTTCATGTTATTCGTTTCTGACAGGATTCGTCGCAGGGCAATAGCGTCTATCAGTTGGATATGCTCAAGCAGATTAAATCTGCTTACCCCAACCTGTCAATCATTGGTGGTAATGGTTAGTCAGCTTTTGTGTTATCTCTTAATTTGTTTACTGTTGGAAAATTCTCATCAAAACAGAAGCAACGATGTGATGAACAATTGTTTTCGATAATTCAGTTAGATATGTTTCATCAAGATGTGTCATGAGACAAGCCGCAATAACCAAGACGTGACTGTTCACGAGCGACAATAAAGACAACTACTTAGACTCCACACAGTAAATTGGTTAGACCCGGACCGGATGTTACGTCATATGGTCAGGGTCAAGTGTGTGTTTACATGGCATAGTGAAACAAGTACTGAAAACTATTCAAAACCGATTGAGAGAAAATGGCTGTCCAGGGTAATTCATCACTCTGAATATGAAGGTCAAAATTCCTCATGAGATAATGCTTGCAGTTGGAAAAAATGGTATTTGTACAATTCCCGTTTGAAGGAGATTTTGTAACATATCAGTTTAATTGCTGTATTTACAGGGCACTTAGACTTATCTTTCTCGCGGCAACCTTAAGAAGTTGGTTCAAAACAATGCCAGTGTTAGGATTGAATCTGAAAGAAAAGAGGCCAGTGCATGGTCAATCAATGCTCGTGTTTTCATTTTCACGCTGTTGTTGCACTGCAGAATATGTTGGTTGTACGATTAGGCGTTTGTCAAAAAGGATAAAGGGACATCTTCCATCTTGGATCGGAACCGGTTGTTGTAAATTAATTACTAGCGCCATTGTTGCACGTCTTGTCGACACCAGTCATCGCATGGACGTCACTAAAGCATTCCGAGTTGACTACAGAGTTACCAACACTCAACCAAAAACAGTCAGCCAGCGACCGCCGAATCTGTTGTAATCAGATTGCGCAACTTTTGCAACTTCCTTGATCACTGATCGATCACTTCCATTGTAGCCGCACACAAACGTTTGACCCTGTCCGTGTGACGTAACATCTGGTGAACGTCCGGTCCGGGTACAACCAATTATTGTGTGGAGTCAGTATTTATTGTCACTTGTGAACAGTTACTTCTTGGTTATTGCGGTTTGTATCATGACATATCTTGATAAAACCTATGTACTTTTATTGGTTTGAGAGAGAATTATCGAAAACAATTGTTCATCACGTCGTTACTTCTAATCTGTTTATTTTTCAGTTTATAGATGTAACTCGCTCGGATTTTCTCTTATCAGGCACTCTTACATGTTGTTTTCACATATCACTCAGAAGACCTTCGTTTATTCTTTCTACATATCAAGACGAGCTTTGATTTAAACAGTTTCTTGGCCCGCATCTTTTTTTTGCGAACGTCGGTGGCCTTTAGTCTAGTGCGTGTTTGAGTGTTTTACACTTTAGACGACCGATTCGTGTGCATGGGACCTCCATCAGCTGCAACTTGATCAACAGTTCACATCATCAGCATTTGCAAAATGTTGAAAGCAAAGTAGAATCAACCGCGCCCGTTCAACATCCTTACAGTTCTATTTAAACGACCGAACAGAGCGTTTTTTGGTCACAGAACCGCACCCTTGGGAAAGGTCAAGGAAAGGGAACTTATGCGAAAATTTGGGGAACGTTTTTAATGCACACTCAAGTAACTTCAACTCCACAAACATCTGGTGGGCCATACAAAGTCGGAGCAACCACTAGGCGAAAAATCTCTTTGTCGTTCGATTGCCTACCACAGTTAGTTATCGTACCAAGAGCCCAGAATCATGTGATACGACATACTTTCAATCAAAAGCTCAAAGCAGGTCTTTGACAGTACGATGTTGATCACGAGATTATCGGAAAGGTTTCATTGAATGAATCGTGAGTCGTATTCGCTTGCCTCTAGGAAACGCATCATTCGAAGCTTAATTCTTCACAGACTTTTGAATACTTCATTTCAGCTAATTTCACCCTGCATATCTCCGAACCACTACCAGACCTGCTCTGTTGCGGCAACAGGCACTTGCACGCAGCTGTATAACGCCAGACCGATGGGGTACGAATGCCGGTCACCATTTCAAGTGAGCTTCGACTTCGTTGGTGCACTGAACACCAACAGAACAGGGATTTCTAACTTATAGTTATTAGAACCGAAGATGATACTGAGGTCGTCTTTTGACTATCACAAGGCTCCGGATTTAAATGTTCATTTGGTCGAACAGTCTCTAATGCCATATTTGGATATACTTACTGGAACATTTTTCGTATACGATTTATTGCAGGACAAGTGCTAAATACCTGTGCTATCCGTCAACAGTTTCGCTTTATGTTCGCTGGATGAAATGCCCAAAGAAAGGTTTTTTGTGTGATATTCGTTGATCGTTTGTTTGATTAATACAATTTGTACCAAATGTCCGGTCACTGCTTACGATTCAGTCCGATTTATCCAAATTAGAATGTCAGTTTCTCCTGTACTCTTCCTGGTTAACAACAACAACGAAAACGCACGTACGTTCGTGTACGAGCAAGTTGTGAATAATTGCATGATCATTCGTGCCTCAAATTTCCTGTCATTTTTGTCGTCACAGTTGTCACAAGCGCTCAGGCAAAAAACCTCATCGATGCCGGAGCGGATGGCCTGCGAATTGGCATGGGCAGCGGTTCGATTTGCATAACGCAGGAAGTTACCGCAGTAGGTCGCTCTCAGGCCAAAGCGGTCTATAAGGTATGCATTATCCAGTCATTCCACCAATTGAGTATTGATATTTACCGTGCTGTGGTCATGTTTACTTACGTTTGGGGTGTTATATGGTAGGTTGTGACAAAACAAGTTGCTTTGTGTTTAAGATGTGTTTTAACTCTCAATAACCCTTCTCTACATTGTCATGTATGCTTGCATACTCATTAACTGGTTGAACTTACTTACGTTTTTTAGATGACTTCTCATGAACATAACCTTGCTTTAATCATATTTATCCTCTATGTGCTCAGGACATTTACAGTTTAATAGTTAGCACCTACCTTACAAACTCTGTTCACTACCGTGTCAATGGTCGCTGAGTTCCTTCCTTACTTTGACCATCGCTGACGTAAACATTGTCGAAAATATCGAGCACAGTATACTCTACTGACTTCATCAGTCGCTGTTACGTATATACGTTGGTGAGCACGTGCACCGTAACCAAGCTGGGCACGTTTCCTTGCGCTAGTAGCATGGTACGTAGCCTGTGTTTAAAGAAGGGATGTCACCAAACTCATAATCACCGACTTCGAAAATGCGCGATGGTCACGCACTAGACTGGAGATTGGACAAGCTCGACTGACACCTCCACCCGCTGGGCCGGTAGGTGGCCCTGGTATATAAACTCACGCACACTGTTGATAATTCAACGTATTGTCGTTCACAAGGGGCAGCAGATTGGACTGGTTTATTTGTACACGGAATGTGATCGCATATAAGAACTGTTTACACTGGTTTACTGGGCTATACCTAGGCAAACTGTTGTTGGAGTTCTAGGTAGAATATTGAGGTCTACCAAGATGGTCTTTACGCCGCATGCTAGCTAGATCCGTTGCACTGAATTTTAATCATACTTGGTTGGGTGTAAACGCACATCCGGTAAGGTCTCTCTGAATGAAAAGAAGGTACACGGTCAAAGCTAAGTGAGACACGCATTACTAAGTGTTCCAACGGTATCCTCTGATTAGTATCACTAGTTCATTGGTAAAACTGGACAGGGATTATCAGAAGACGGATACTTCATTTTACTTTCCGTCTACAAACGTTGTGGTTTAATTCTGTGCTTCATTTGTTGACCAAAAGGTCTCTGCTCATTCTGACGTGTTATTGTCTCCCGGTACCCAAATCGTGTGTTATAAGTGGAAGCAAGCTACGAAGTTAAACCATTCTAGCTTCTTTTTTCCCTACAAACCTGACTGAATAACTTGAACTGGTCTGTGTTTATTGCGTATCACACCTTCAAAACGCAACTTTCTGACTGGACGTTTCCATGCTTACGACCCTTATCACAGATAGTCCACTTTGGATTATGGACCCTTTTATCCGGTTGTTCGACATTACCTAATCAGCCTGTGATGTCATTTGTAAAGTATCAACGGAGATCCTTAGAGCACACATAGCGTTTGTCAAGCTTAGTTGTTTGTAACGTTAAAGAGAAGACTGGTTTTTACTGCATCTCAGGCTGCGTAATGCATGCGTACAATCCACTTTACCCTATCCTGTAAAAATGTTATCTGTATGTCGTGAAGAACTGAACATGGTTACTGTCGTTAACCGTCTTTATTCTCACCAGTTGGCTAGTATAGGGTAGGATGATCGAAGGAGCGAAGCTGTCGTTCGTCAACAACTTTCAGTATGCGATCAGTTTGTCAACTACTAACTATACACGGTCTACGATAGTTGGACTTCATTCTTTGTGTGTCTGTTGTCAGCCGTTTTATAATTTGCTTGTAGGTAAGCAAACATCGACCAAAGTCTCAGAAGGGGTTGAGATGGAGTTTCGTGGATCAACTGATTTCAGTCTATAAGCGAAAGAGAGCACACCAGCTAGGGAAACTAAATCAGCAGAATAGATTTGAGGAAATTAATACTGAAACCGATTGAGATGTGCGAGTTGTTCTTTTCCGGATATGTCGCGCTTGGGATGATCATATACAGGAAAAATATGGGTGAAGTTGACTGTCCTGCATCTCGGTGTCCAACTTTCTAGAGCAAAGCTTTTCTGATTTCCTAGAGTTGTTCGCGTTCGTGAGAACTACGATAGTCTACGACATACCTGTTCACGTTTCAGTACAACCACTTAACGAGTACTCAAAGATGGGAATAATTGTTGTCCGTATGAACCAAGTTCCACTCAGCATGTAACTGTAAAATAAATCTGCATCTTTTGGCTCTCTGTGGTTTACTTCTGGAGTTGTTTCGATTGGCTTCCGTTTCCTACCGGTGTTGCCCGGATATACTCGATTGTAAATCTGAATCATGGAGCAAAACTACACGCATACACTCATTGCAAATCCTGTTTTTAATCAATACTTGAACATTGTTATAACACCACAAATAACGAAGATGAGCGAATGCACTACACGCTTTTGTTATTCCCATGGATATCTTGTCAGCAACACTGTAAGCTGATGACACCACCGTATTTGAAATGATAAAAAATCACATCATGTCGTAACCCGTAATGGCGATTCTTGACTAAGACTGTCAGACGTTTGTTTCTCCAGACGTCTTTACCATCGAGCTGTAGTCATTTTGTCCTAATAAAGTGAACGAGAGAAAACTCCAGCTTCTGTCTCTAGACGACTGCTTCCTGTAAAATATTATTCCGACGTCGAAAATAGGTTCTTGCTTTTGCATGGATGTGCAGAAAGTCACATTTATTTGTGCTTGTCGTGTCCCTTACGATCAGAACAGATGATGCTGTAGTTATGATTCTGTTAATCCGAACACTAGCCGGGCTTAACCCACTGAGGCTTTACTTTTACTGTGTTACTTTCTAACCACCTCCCACTCCTGAGTTGACCGCCAGATTGCTGACAGATTGTCTGCTGTAATCCAAACGAAGAACAAAACATGAATGTGTTGATCACAGACAGTCATTCGAAAGAAATTCCGGCAGTTAGTTAAACGGAACTTCAACACGGGACATAATAGCATACTGGGCTACTGATAAGCAATTGAGCAATATGTTTTACTCGGTTGGTTCTTGTGAAACAGGCTTCTTGAAGATGGGAAGGTGTTTTGCTTAGTACGTCACAGAGTCATTGTCATTGGTGAGTAAAGTGTGTTATACGTGAATCGAGAAAAACTGCCCTAAATCTTCATGCAGTATTCTCATAAACTCGCAAAGTTCGCTTTTGATTCGTTCGGACCAGACGTTAATTACAAGAAGTATTTTACTGACCGGAATATCTAACACTGCTGAGAAGTTCTCCCTTGCCAGAAGTAAATGAGAAGTCCCAATTCTCTCAACACTCCAATACAGCTGATCGAGTATCGGATGTAACCTTGGTCTCAAATTCCAATAGACATCATGGGCCCCTTCGTTTCAGCATCCCAGCATTAGAGAATTCTAAGTTGTTATATTATCCGAAAACAGGTGATCACAGGTTTCTTTTGTTAGCAAATTAACTGCCGCGTGTTACTCATTGGTCAAGACATCTGTTCGTGAGTTTCAGGCTAACAAGTTGCTTTCTAATAAGTGGTGTGGCAGATTTATGGTTTTAGATGAGACCCACTTGTGAAAAGTTAGGGCTTCGGCTGAATTCGAACTGTAAGCTCCGACTTCACAACATTAAACGTATGCGCACGATACTTCAAACGTCGACGGCTAATGAATCGGTCTGAAGAAAATAATCCAACCATTCTTCTTTTCTGGAAAAAGGTAAGGATGCCTCGATAAAGGTGTTCACATTTGCAACATCACATCGCGCCACTGAAAAAACACTAGGTGACTTGATGTCTGGGTGAGCTTTTCAGTACAGCATTAACCGTTCCTAAAAACACAGCCCCATGTCAGTGCAGCCGCCGACACCATTTCCACTTTGCCAGTTCCTGTAAAACCTGACTCATTTGTTTAGAGTAAAGAAGGAAAACAAAGGCATCCGACTTTGCCAAACTCAATCCGAGTCGCTGTTACATACGGTTTTGATACATGCGAACTGAGCAGTGACCGAAAAGGTAATGCCGGCCAATTGCACACTTGATACCAAATTATCTTCGGGCTCGGTCAGAGGAACTGTCAAACCAGACCGCACAGCTTCACTTATCCCTCGTCACGTGATTCTGCGCTGCACATTCGACCGTCATGTCTTACCGGGTGGAGGACGGTATGTGTGTCGATTTTTGTCCATCTGTATTTCATGCTGTCTGACTGAAACAATCAACGATCGAGTAAACGTTTGCTTGTGATTCCACAGTCCACTTATCTTATCGATTGCATGCGCATTTCGAGGTAGAACACAGCCGTAATTATTGCCCCCTAGTTCTGGTAATTATGGTTAACGCTCGGGTTGTGCTAATTGTTGAATTACAACGAATCAAAAGTAGGCCAATATGTTCAAGTAACATCTTAGGAGCGGATAATAAAACCCTTACTGCTCGGATGATCAAATTTTGTGATGTCGTCTGCAGAACTGGGAACTTCGTGATATGACTGTTCACAATCGGGCAACCGTTAACTCTTCTACTTAACCACACTTTCCCCAATACATTTGGGTTTTTCGCCACTAATATTACGGGGAACATTTAATAGATCTACTTCATCTCCTTAGGTTCTATTGCCTAGTAACGCGTACGAAAGTCTAAACCGGGCTGGGACCGTCTTGTTTCACAGAGTAGGTAGCTGGAGATTTTCGATGGGATGCTTGCTATTCGGATTCAGTAGCGTCAGCGTTACCGTTGTTTGACTTAATTTTCTATAAAGTAATGACGGGGACAACGCAAACCGTAAGATGATCATATCTTACATTTACTTATCGTTCGTTTGTTTGTTTGTAAAGTGTAGGCACCTTGATGTTGAATGTTTGAATATTCATCAAAACATCAAAAAGACAAATGTTGCGGAATGTTAATAGTTCGGTTTATCCCATTAGCTGTATAGTAAATACAAATAAAATATGTAACAAAGACACATGGCAATAACGGTTGAACAGGGTGAATTTCGGATTTTGGAAACCATTTAACTTTGCACACACAACACTGGCTGCCTTTGTTTAGTCGGCACAGCCCCACTTATGTCCAGAATTGAGTGCCTTAAAAACAATGTGAACGATCTGGTTGAGCCGACGTTGTGATCTGCCTTCAGGACCGTTGCTTGCATCAACGAATGGCCGAATACCTCCTAAAATGGTTGATTCAGTCTTCTGAACGGACAGAAAAACAAATGAGCAACCGAATGCGAAACGCCGCGTCATCATTTGGGAAGCACATCGTGGCGATAGGTCACAAAGTCGACCTAATCAGGTCGTTCACTGTGTGGCTAAAGAATCTAAACCCCAAAATTCTGGCCCTCAGTGAGGCTGTGTTGACCAAATTAAGGCAGCCAATGTTGTGTGCACAAACGTTAGTGATTCACACTATTCACCCTCCGTGATAGTGGCCTTTGAACTCAAACTTCACTCCGTTCAACGATTGTTGTCATGCCTCTTTGTTATACATTCTGTTCGTATTCAGTATGCGGCTGATGAGATAAACCGAAATGTTACCACCCTGGTACGTTTGTCTTCTTGCTGTTTAGTTAAACTAGATCAAGGGAACGCATTGCTTTAAATTGTTTGTTCCGTCTGTTTTAATATTTGGGTCCTCTCCCCTTCTTTTGCAGTTTTTCTTGGCTAAGGCTTGCTTTTTTCCCCTCATAATGTAGCAGTTGAATGTCAACGCGAACCGTTGGTGTAGTGCTGCCTTTGATGGTGCTCACTTTTCTTTGGATGTCTAAATTGTTTTTATAATTTCTCCTCTAGGTATCAGAGTATGCGCGAAAGTACGATGTGCCTTGTGTGGCAGACGGCGGAATCCAAAACGCCGGTCATATCGTGAAGGCTTTCAGTTTGGGTGCTTCTACAGTCATGATGGGCGGATTGCTGGCGGGTACTTCTGAGGCTCCCGGGGAGTATTTCTTCTCGGATGGCGTGCGTCTGAAAAAATACCGAGGTAAGCAGATAAGATTTCGAGATCTACGTCTATCACGAATAGGTAAGTTAGCGTCTGTTCCTGAAGGCAATGGATTCAGCAGTCTTACACAAAACCACTTGTAGTTTGCAAGCCAGTGTCGAACGTCGCCGTCTAAAAGTCATTCTGAGAATATTTGTTTTAAAGTTGTTTGAAGACTGGTGTTGGGGAGTAGAATTTTCTCCAGGATTTCCAGCGAAGGATTTCATCCTTCCTGCTTGAGATTCGAAACACTAGATTATCATATAAACATCTAGAGGAGATAAAGACGCTCTGCTGATGCTTTTTAATAAACACTATTCAAGTTGTAAACTTCTGTGACGCTCAAATTTTTGTTTCACCTATAGATGGGTTCTACACGATGCCTCTATCCTTTTTGAAAAACTCTATCGTTTTCTTGTTATTAATTTTGACACTGACTCCATGTGATTAAACGTTAGGTATACATTGTGAATTAAGTTTAATGCTTTTAATCCTTGGCGTCATGATGTAGTGTAGCAGGTCATATGTAAAGAATGAACACTGCTTTCACCGATAAGTCCAAAATGTGCGGTTGTAATGGCTAAAAACCTTTTTTTCCCTAGCAATATGGTTGAGTGAATGTAACGTGACTCTGTCGTTATCACGTGGGCCAAGTAATATTGTTTGAAAGCATGACGCGAAGAGTTGAATAAGCGATTGCCACGACAGATGTGAATATCACTGTGTTGTGAAAACTATGATGACAGCTTTTGTTTTGGTTTCCGATTTTAGTACTTTTGTGAAACTCCACGCTCTTCTTCGTTGCTATGTATATATGGATGTCTATAACACTGAACATTGCCGTCGGCAGATCCCACGGTCAACTGTTTGAGGCATCCATCGCATGGCCTGTTCCTCGGGTCTGTCGGCAGCCTTCATAAGGATGGACATTTCGCTAGATAATCATGTCCACGTGTGGGATTTTAAGCTCCCGGAGTGATTTCGTAGCTCAATCGGTAGAGCGCATATCACTTGCGGAAGTGTGTTTCCAACTGTGGTCCAAATTCCTCCAACCTGAAGATTGTTCCCATTTGAATCCTTTTTAAAATGACTGCAACTAATAAGTTGTCATTACTCACTATCGTTTAAGGAAATGCTTCTATTACCAACTTTGTGGACTGCATATCATAACACCGCAAGTAGATAATAAAATTCATTTGCTTCGTGGCTTCGCACATGTGTGGTTGCTACTGTCGACGCGAATCTAATACAAACCTGAGTTTCTGACAGGTTATCCTAAAAGTAGGTGTTGGTCGCATTAGTACGACTTCAAAAAGATGACGTACTTATTTTAATACCTGCTTGTCAAGTCCCATTCCCCATTCTCCTTTTCTTATCGTGTTCCGCTTCTCGTAGCTGAATTGTTGTCAATTTTCAATACCAACCATTGATTCGTTACCGCTAATTTTCCTATCGATGGTCTTCTTTAGTCAGTGTCAATAACGACAACAAACAACTTGTATGTAAACTAACCACTGTTGGTGATGAATTGTTGAACAATTGACACAAAATTACAACAGGACACTAGGTCCTCAATCATGGGTTTATTTATAAGACCAGGGTTTAGCCATATTAGTATGTGAGAAGGGAACTAAATGGTGATGGACATGGTGGTGGGTTGCATTAGTTGTCTCTCCACTTTGGGTTGATTAGTTGCAATACTGTAGACTATACGGAAAGTCAGAATGAAGTAAGCACAGTGATCTACGTCAGCCAAACATTTATGATTGTGTTATTACTCGATTTAGGCACTCCGATTCCAAGCCATGCTGGATGGTGCTCCATTGCTTCGCATTGACAAACATCTAATCGCCCGACCAACATATTTTGATGCACAGTAGTGAGAGAACAAATGTACGAGTGTGAATTGGTCAGTGATAAGAAGTTTGTCTTCCAACTTCAGTGTCAGTAGTGGTGATGTAGCCAGCCGGCTGTGTAACGTCCCTCTTAGGGGTGTGTATCCGAGAGTATGTTAGAGCCTACGATGAACTCTCTGCTAAGCTGTCATCTTTGAAAGGCAAGCATCTTTATGCTACTCCCTCCTCTCTAATGTCCGGGTCTTCTGGTTCTGCCGCATCGAATTCCTTACGAAGGGAGTGATACAATCATTTCTTGTCAGCGTATCGGTAGCAAACTGCAGCAGTTGATCTAATACATCTGCAAAGCATATTTTTATTGCTCTGTTGTTCATACAACTTACCACAGGGGAATTAGCTTGACTATAATCATTACTAGGGTTCCGGAATCCATTATATTTCGTCGAATCATTGCAGCTCAGGAGACAGGCATTGGGGAAGAACTGAGATGGTTCCATCTTGAACGAGGACGTATTGATCAATTGTTCACTCACACCTCACAGTGCAAAATACTGACGTACGATTGCTGTGATCACATAAATTTATTGCTGAATAATGAAGCTATGTGGTTTGTTGGTCGACTTGTGTACTTGGAAAGCTGCATCAGCGGTGACGACGATGACGACGGAGGTAGAGGGAATGAAACAGAAGTGCGCATCTGTCAGACTAGGGCGCTATTCGCCAATCTACAACACCACTGTCAACCGAGGGACACTTCTCGCAGACTCAAGTGTCACGTAT
>LUCH01004273.1:5310-16446 GCA_013368495.1 Paragonimus heterotremus | reverse complement strand
GGGCTGAGTGGCGTGAATGTTGTTGTTGTTGTTTGGCCGGGTTGTGAGTGTGTGTGTGTGTATGAAGTGAGTGCAGTTAATGAGGCAGGACAGTGAAATCTGTTAGGAAGCAGTTTTGCGGATGACGCCTTATTTTCTGTTATAACTCGATTGTTTGTCTGTAAGCTGTAGGCCCCTCGATTTTGAATGTTTGAATATGACTGTAGATATTTGTGTTAGTTAAATCTCCTCCCTCCCCATCTTTTCTCTTCTGTCTTCCTGTGCAGGGTTTGGTTTTTCTTCTTCATGGTTGTATGGCAGTTAAGCATCAGTGAGAATTCCTGATATGTTGCTGTACATCGTGACGATGATGAGTGGCGTAACACTAATTCCATTAATCTCTCGCATTACACTACCGAGCATGTTGCGTAGTAGAAGCCCTTCATACATAGGCCCTGGGTACTGAACTGGCAGTTTAGGTTTTAAGTACGTAACAAATAAAATCGGCGCTCTTTCACAGAAGGATATTTTTCTCTACCAGTTTCGATTCATCCAGGGCACATATATGTTGCTTGCTCTCATTAATCTGTAATTGCAACTACACGAAACTTGCCGCTTGAGCTGTGCAGATACAATTCTGGTGAATTGGTTTTCAGCCTTTTCATAAGACAACATTAGTCGCCGCGCGACGCTATCGTGCAATATGAGAGCTTAATACTGTCGGATTCTTCAGGCTTTGATATGGCACTGTCCACTTCACTGCCAGTTTTCAGTAAGGAAGTCTTGGGTTTGACCTTAGTGTGATAACTTACAGTTGCTTTTTTTAGAGACCACACCACGTAATCGACCTCACTTTTTGTTTATGCCTGCGCAAATTAACTGGTATGTCGTAGTTTAAGATCCATATCCTTTGAGCAACACCATAGACTGGTCTAGTAGGAGCTATCATGTCGGATACCAGTTTGCAGAATGACGTTTTTTCTTTTGTTATTTTTACACACTTCCATCGATGATTTTGCGCGTTATTACCTATACTCTTCAAGCAGAATTAGCTGAGCCGGGAATTTGAGCGGAAGTGGACTTTACCTAATGACAAAACTTAATTGGTCACACTTTCCGTTGTATTTTTTTCTTCTTGAAGGCATGGGCAGTTTGGAAGCAATGGAGACGCATTCATCCAGCCAAGCTCGTTACTACAATGAAGCGCAACGGATCAAAGTAGCTCAGGGTGTGTCTGGGAGTATTATGGACCGAGGCTCAGTGCACCAATTAGTCCCATACCTTGTCGCAGGAGTACAACATGGTATGCAACAGATCGGCGCGAGTAGTCTGGCACATTTGGTGCAGATGACAACCACCGGCCTATTGCGGTTCGAGCACCGCAGTTCATCGGCTCAAATGGAAGGTGGTGTGCACGGCTTATATTCGTAAGTCTTCTGGTAATCCAGTTCAGTACAATTGCTTCTCCAAAGAGTTTACGTTTCTGACCTAATCAGACCATAGTTTCCGTCATATTTCGGTTCTATTTTTCTGTGTTAGGTTATTGCACTGGTGCAACCAACATCATACGGTACCCTACAAGTCTGTTAAAGTCGATGCTTTTCGATTTAAATAATTCTCATCGGTTGACTGATTGCTAGATGCGGCATGCTTCATGGTATCATCCACTCATTCCTCAAAAAGCTGCCGACTTCATTCTTCAATGTGATCAACAATCATCTTGCTCCCGATCGTCTGCCTCTAAAATGGAAGCTTATATATGCTTGCTTTTCATACAGAACCGTGTCCTGTTTTGTCTGAACCAATCACTTTTAGTTTTTCTTTCTCTCTCGCTATCTGCGAGATCCTCAGTGGCAGTTGGTGATTGAGTTTTGTACGAAGTAATACACCGACCAGCTGAAGTGGTTTTTTAAGGTGATCATGCTAGTTCACTTTGTTTTCTAACCAACCCTAACAACACTCAGTTAGATTTGTTTTCACCAAACGTTATTATCAGGTCTGCGCCTGTGTTCCATTGGATCATGAAGGTTCTTTACTCCTGGAAATGTGTGCGGTGTTGCATCGTCTTTCTGTAAAACCAAACTTCTCAGGGCAGTGTAAATTTTCATGAAGTTTTTGAGTTGATTATAACCATATTCCTTCAGTACATAGTCAAAATTACATTATACACGAATAAATGCAGGGTTATTGCAAACAGTTCAATCTCAGTAACCTTCAGAAATATGGTAAACAGCTGCTTCAACCTAGTCACCGATACTACACAAATCGAAAAACGGGACCCACGACGTACATCTGAATCATTTCCCACGAAATCATGTGGTCAGAGACAATATTGTTGCGAATCGTTTTCCCCATGCACACCTTTCTGTGACTCCGGTGTCTGATCTTCTTGTAATTTTGATGAGCATCGGCCATTTAAGTTCACACTGTTGAGCTCTACTGACCTTCTCTCCCAATGGACTGCTAGATTTGTCAATATTCCTTATTCAGTAGTAGTTTCTGTATGGCCATGTAATGTCAAATCATCTGTACGAGCTTTTGCTTCCACTAGATCACTGCACTAAGTGAATTTCACTTTTAACAATAGTTGCGTACTACACTGAACCCACAATTACCGGACACAAGAATCGTGATGTGGTTTTTCACTAAGCGCAAATGTATACACTGTGTGGCGAGGGGAGTGAAAAGTGACTGTGTCAGTGACGCATCCAAATGTGTGCTATGCTTGTCCAGTCAACTGCTTCCTGTCCACTGAGGGGTGATTGTTCTATCCGATACCGAGTATGTCTGCGTGAATAGCACTGGTCAGTGTATATTGCGCGTTTCAACACGTACGTCAGCAGTGGGGTAATCGCAGTATTGATCTACGTAGTTGACAAACTGGGCGACAACTCGTCCTGTAAGTTAATCTATGCTAATGAATGTGAAATTGTGTATTCCGCCTGCGGTCAGGTGATCTGGGTAGGCTTGCCGGATTCGGCTATCGGGCCTTGGGTTGGCGATTCCTTATCTAAGACAACGACCTCCTGTTTGAATGAGTTGAGTTAGTCACACCCATTCTTGATGAGTAGTCGGGGATTTGGTTTATTTCAAGTTGAATATCACCCACAATTGATCGCAGCTGTCGCATTCTCACAGACTATCCAGTCTGCCCCTTTCGAAAAGAAGCACTAGACTCGAGTTTCGCTCTCATTAGTGCTCGTCAATAGTGCATATCATCGCCACTGCCGGGACTTGAACCACGAGGCAACCGTGTTTACCACTGCGCCATTGACCTCACGTTAGGCACGACCAAATTATTATATGTGAACGCTCAACCACTTCCGCTTGTGAGTAATGATCAGGTTGTCCGATCATCTCCATTTCGGGACAAGCAGCCATGTTTCACAGCCGTGCACTGATACGGCACTCACTGTCACCCGATATGCGTGACGCTTGAGTCTGCGAGAAGTGTTCCTCGGTTGACAGAGGTGTTGTAGATTGGCGAATAGCGCCCTCGTCTGACAGACGCGCACTTCTGTTTCATTCCCTCCATCTCCGTCGTCATCCTCGTCACCGCTGATGCAACTTTCCAAGTACACAAGTCGACCAATAAACCACATAGCTTCATTATTCAGCAATAAATTTATGTGATCACAACAATCATGCGTGAGTATTTTGCACTGTGAGGTTGCAGAGTGCATTTCGGATTGTTTAGTAGGGCACGAAGTGGCGTCCAATATTGTTTTCACTAGTCGTAATTGGAAAAGCTAAAAGATGTTTGATTCAGCTCCTCCAAGTCTTTTCGCGCTATGTTGACCCGCCTTTTTGAGTTGTTCGTTTATTTCACCCGTAAGATTTACTTGATGTGTTTTGTTTGTTTTTATACTGTGTGTCTTCCAGCTTGAGTTCACACTTAACGTTGTCTTTGTTCTGTTTACTTCAGTTACGAGAAACGCTTGTTTTGAGCGTTCGACAAGTAGACATGGATAAAAATCATCAGTATGTCCGGTCGTTTCTTCTCCTACACATTTCCGGGTTTGCACCGTCAAGATTTTTAATCTCAACACAACGGTATTCTTTTTAGCTTGTCATTGTTACATACAGAAGATTAATATTATTTGTAATAAAATATTCTTTTCTAAGTGTGGGATCAGGTGGCGTTTAGCTGGTTTGCTTACTTGCTGCCCTTTGTCATCCGTGAACTAATGGAATGATTTGGTTGCGAGCATAGAATCCTCAAGACGGACGTACGACTTGTGTTCAGATAAACAACATGCTGGTGCTGTCCTTTTCACCTTGTCTGAATATTTTTCGTTCAGATCCGAACATTCGTTAAAAAGGTAAATGGATGTGCGACCGCTTTTCCTGATAATCTCCTTGCTGGATTGTTGTTATCTGAAGAGTGCGTGGACTGTCTAATGGTCAGCTCGTTCTGCAGGCATAAGGGTAGAGGCTGACACGCGCACTATTTGATGGAATAGGACGGGTTTTTGTATAAATGACACTATAGCTTATGAAATGCATCAACTAGTGAAAATTTGTTTTGACTTCGATTACCTGGAAGGATTTGTGAATAATTTTCATAAAACTGGTGTAGAAATCAATCAGTTGCCTACGGATTCTGGGAAAGTGCTAACCACACAACTGCGCCTCAGAGGCATTACTGTGTGCCATTTATTTCAAGACTGGCTGGGGCTTGTTGTGCTCACTTTCCGTTGTACGGAACTAGTGCTAGTGTACATAACTTTCCGGACCTCCATATGTTCAGTCAAGTAGAAGATGTATCCATCGATTTAACTGGACGTTGTGGATGCATGCACATGTGGACTCTGTGCTTCATGTAACAGAATGTTCCCTCACTGCATTCTCTCCAGTCGTGTAGGGTTCGAAAACAGCTGAGGTTCTTTTTGGGGTTTTCAAGTGCTGGCTTTTTTGTCTGTCAAAGCCTGTCAACTGCATTATCTGCGTCTCATTGGCAAATCGACGAGCGTATTTTTGTTGAGGTGGAACGAGATCTTGAGGAGGTACGTAGCACATGAATCGATTCTACCTAGGTGGACAATTTGGGCCAATCGTGCTCAGCGTCGACTCAGCACATTTGGTTAAACAAGCCAACGGTGAGCTTATGTCGATGTCGAAACCGGTATTGAGAGAACCACTTGTGAAATATTTTAAACATACATTGAGGGTTTGGATATTTCTGCTTAGAGCGCAGCACATGTGTTTTATTGGTGCAAGATTTACTTATAACAAGAAGATGAATAGCGCCATCAAAATGCATATACGACACGTAAATAACGATATGTGGATGATACGTGAATAACAAAACTATGTAACATAATGCTAAATGTGATCAAAATTCGGATAGTTCAGTTGCGAATTCACAACTGAGACAGAGAAAACTTGCGGGTTTCGAAGGACAGATGGGTTGATGTGAGTGTAGTTCTTGACTTGTAGTTGGTTTACTGCATGAAGCTGTACTAGTCTCGGAGTCGAAGATCCTCACCTTTTATCTAGTCTGGCGGCGTCAAGACAAGATGTGCAGTATGCTGTGCATAAGTGAGTAGTTGTTCATCTTGGTGAGTTACGTAGAAGTATCTAACAAAACCTGAGTTGTTTATGATAGTGTTCGTGCCCATGAGCTATGCTAAACGATGCACAAGTTAATGTGTTGGTGGCACCGACACTAACGTTGCTGATAAAGCTGGAACCGCTGAGTATCTCGGGTCTTGATTGAATAAACAGCCACTTTTATAGTTCGCATTATCCTTTGAATTGTGGGTCAAAGCAACATTAATGTAGGGGCACGTTACATACTGGATACGACATGTTTAAAGAGAGTTGACTTAAATGTGTACTGGACAAGTTCAACAGAGTAATGAAGATACATATAGGAACAAACGCTTTGAGGGTGTCACGATAGTTTGGTTGACTGAACAGCGACCTATCAATTTTGGACGAGGTCATTCTAACCTCCACATATTTTCGGCTGATAAAATCATAAGAGCACAATATGCTCGCCAAACTGCTCGCTCATATGCAAATAGCTTCCAACCGGAATATGTTTTGTAACAAACTAGCTGTTCTCAATGACAATTCCCTATATGCCGATGTTTGCGATCTTATCCCATGGAAATGTTTGGGTCTCTCGAAATTTTCTGACGGCTTGGTCGAATGGTTAATTATGATATTATCAGAACAGCCGGCCTACCATACGGTGACGCAGTGTTGCTGTTTTGAAACCAAATTGAGCCTAGGTATTGAACAGTTGGTTTCTCTATAAGAATGAACTTCAGCCTACAAGCGTCTTTAGATTGGCGAATCGTAGTCAGATTTCAGACCACCGGTTACCAAAGTGACATATTACACTTTCTTGAGCAGTCACTATGTACATTTGTGATGCAGCGAATTCTTTCAGTTAGTGCGAAACAGGGCGACGATGAATCGTGCGTTGTTTCCCGTGCAATGGGGTCCAACTATCCACCGTATACAGTAAGTTAAACACTTATTAAGTACAACCAATAATGAAAATGGAATGAACTAACTCACAATGTTGTGACCGCAAAAGAAACCTGGTCCGCGAAGTTGTTTGTCGCATGATATCCCCTTAAAGGTTGTGTTAAAACATAAGATCACGAAGGCGTACACTCATTTGGACGGCTGACGTGTGTCCACACACATTGAGCAATAGTACACTGTCATTTGCCCCGGTGGCACTTCCCCACAGTGTGTACACTATTCCTGACGTCGAGACCTGCTCTTTGGTTCCTGAATGTTTGCACTATACTATTCACAAACTAAGCTGTCTGTCATACGACAACAATCATTCAGGAGGGTGCACAGGTTTAGTTCTCCTACGCTCGACAATGACATTTCCGACAGTTTCAGTCTCATTTGCCTCTCCAAATTGTTGTGGACCGCATGGTGGAGACCATCTCCGAGACAGACAATCCCAGTATTGCGTCAAAATTAGGACAGAGTGGAGCCAGATGTAATCAGTTCCATGACTAGCGTTAGGACTATATACGTACGTGTGCATCTCCGCAAACGTCAGTGTAATGGGACGATCTCTCTGTTCAAGTAGGCATGATAAGTGTTTGTCTTCGGTTCAATGTGTGCAGGACACACATGTTGCAAAGTATCGCGTCCTCCCACTGGTGTGCCGTCTGTCGGTCAGCTCTGTAATCGGTGTGTTTGTTCTATTTGTCCCAGCTTGATGTCTAATCTCACCGAGCGGGTGACAATTACCCGCTTCATAAATAGTGGACCTTTAAGAGGGGACAAACCACTTTTGAGCCTTTGGATTGTTCAAGCTTCCACACCCAGGACAAATGAAACCCACTGTCGTAACGCTATTCAGAGTTTGGCAGCTCTTCATTCACAAGCTTTGTGCCTTGATGACAGTTCACTAAACTGGAAAAGCATAATTACAGATGACTCGGATAAGAATATTGCAATAGTGTTTTCGAAGCCACTTCTTTTTACACATAAGCCCACTCGTCACCTATCCACGAGCAAGCGGTCTAGTCAAAGGGTAGTCGCCCGCTTAGTATTCCGTAAGTATTTATATTTTGTTCCCGTGACTCTTAAACAGATTGACTTGCAGAGGCGTTCGCTGCTTTCTGATTGGCCCGAAGTCTCTGCCATCTGGCGGCCGTTGTTGGTATAATTTGTCATCTTCAGCGCTGAGGTAACGTTCTATCTTCGTGTTAAAGTAACCAATCCTAGCAAAACTGGCGCATACTAATGGGATCTCATTACAGCCTTATCCCTAGGGTACTCTTTCGGTCTGGGATACAGAACGCTAGCTTTCTTTCAGCGTATGGTGCTTCTTTACGTTTTGATATGCACAGACAGAACCCAGACGACGAAGAAGAACTTATTTCCAGCAGACTGGAGTATTCTCCCTTTATGTCAGATATCTACGCCTGTGGTTTGGAGGGTGCAGTTCCACAAAAATGGATTAGTCGGCACAGATAAGGTCAGTGACCTCCGGGGTCCAATGACTTAGCTTCCTCAAGTTTTTTCTGTGGTGTACTGTATATGGTCTTATTTCATTGCCAAATTGTAAAAGTTATTGGCAGTCCAACTGACCATTCCCAGGTGAGAAGTCGGAATCGTTCTTTACATCATGATGCGTGGCACCTATAGATGAGGGACAACGTTTCAAACATTTTCCGTAGCGTAAAACTTATTTAATTTAGACGGCAGACTTGTCTTTTTAAGGGCCACACAAATTGGCCCCGTTGAATTTTTACCTCACTTTGACAGTGTTGAGTTTGAGACTCTCGGGGTTAAGAGCTGCAAGAAATTTAGACGTCTTGGGTGGCTAAGATTATGTGATTCGCTTGCTGTTTTCGTCTAGCTGTGTTGTACCGTCCAGAGGTAACCTGCGTCTGTTAGAAATTGAGGGATTCAAGCTAGTACATTTATTTCGATAATAGATCTGACAGAAAATCCAAATAACGTTTTGAGCATACCCTGATGACTAGGACCGACAAGTCGAGTTAAGCTACCTGGAAAATAATTTGCATGTTTGGCACGTGAAGCATAATTCTTGGAAAGTTTAAATATGACGGGTACTTTGATGCTTTAATCCTGTCTTTATTTGATTTATTAGGTTATTGTGGCCTTATGCTCCAGCTAGAGGGGTTTTTGCTTCCAGGTGTTAAGTGACAAGCAGCTTACTGTTGCCCACTCGGTAAGACTGTCAAGATTTTACTCTTTTCGCTCTGATTGAGAAGTCCTTAAGCTTTATATGTTTTTCAGCCATTAACATAAAAGTATTGACAATAATATACTAGACGGCGAGCCCTTGAAAAACACAATAAACAATAAAGAACCCAAGATTGAACCCTGCGATATGCTATTGTGAATAAGTATACTGTATGAGTATGTGCCATTTACCTGAAAGCTGCAAGCATGGTCGTAATTGACCACGCAACAACATACATCCGATGGTTTCATACTTGAAAAAATGTTGAGTGGTATTGTGTGACTTAACTTGTCGAACGCCTTAATGATATCTAGAATAATAATAATAATAATAATAATAAGGCCTTTCTCAATCTCAACTTTGGTTCACTCATGAATAGAAACAATTTGGCGACATGAGCGCTGTGCCTGAAATTCATGTTCCTAGTTGATTATCGGGTGACTGGACTCCAGTTGCTTAGCAGTTTGTGGTTAGTTCGTGAGATCTATGCGAGATCATCCCTTGTGTAGGGGTGTAACTACAGTATGCATCTGTACTTTTTGGGGTCATCTGGCGATTAATAAATGTCCTAACAGTGCTGACAGCGGGGAAGATAGTTCCTTCAACACAAACTCATAATACAGGGTTATCAATTTTCTGGACCGCAGGTGACATCTTAGTGTGTGATTAAAACAGTTCCCACCGGAGCTGATTTGTAGGTGAGTCGATAGTTTGATGTGCATGGCAAACTTAAATGAAAGGCACCATTTCTATTGTGATCTCACCAAACATGTTGGAGGAATATGATGATGGGACCTCTGACGTCTCCACGGTATACACAATATTTCCAGTTTAACTCTTCAAAAAATATTTCGTGTATGGCGGATAAACGGGAGTATATCAGGCGAAAGAGAAGCAGACCACCTTAGCACTTTATGTAATATGCGGTAGTTATTTTAGTCTACCTTGGTGCATCAGTTAGCGAAACTATCGAAGACACCTTTCATCACACGAGACAAAAATCCACTGGAGAACAGTCACAAGGAGATGACCTTGAACGTGAATCATCTGGAAGTAATTCTCAGCATAGGGTGCCTGTCACGGATTCCCGCACCCGGATTAAAAATTCTCTCCACCTTTCCAATCTGTGTGCACTATTTTCCCCATCAAATTAATCCTCCTCCAATTCCCTTGATGACTTTGCACGATTATCACAAATCCCTCGTTGACCTTCCCAGTCCAAACTGTGTTTAGTACACACTCCTTAGTTGCCTTTTCATTTTTCACGCTGTGTACTTTGTTGTGCTTACCGTTCTGAGGGCCCAAGACATCATGCGAACGTCTGACGGCCTGTTCCAACTTACCCTCCATCAAGTCTGTTGTTTTTCTATTGGTTGGTACACACATTTAATCCACATGTTGGCACCGTCCGATGACAGTGACTTGCCAGTTTCGCATTTATTTGTTAGCTTTAACCGGCGGTTTCTGTTTGCTTACATTCCTAGACATGCGCAGATCATTTGATGCTTTTTTGTTGTATTCCCAGTGAATGTGGATAATCTAGGTTTGTTGTACTGCACTTTGTATGTTGATGATAGCACGGCAGTAACCGATATAACTTGTTTTGGATTTTTGAATCTGATTTGCCTGCTCGTCACTCAGCGTTCTGTAAATAACGTTGTTGTCTTGATTGTACCTAAGCGTTTTGTCGTTGATAGTGTCGATTCTCTTCCGCATCCATGACTTCGACCAACCTTGTGTAGTGTCTAGCGGTGTATGCTAACTTCGTCCAAAATGTCAGACTGAAGCTAATTCTCAGTGATGTCCACTGTTACTGCTTGTGCTTGAAGGTGACGGTACCTCACCATGTATATATATACATATATATATATATATGTACATATATATACGGTATTTAGCTGCTGAACGGGACAACACCGTCTTCCATCTTTGAGTCATATTCTCTTAGGCCAATTTGCTTCCAGGGTCTGCATGAAAACTCATGCGATGATGTTTGTTTTGTCAATTCTTGTATATGAGAAGGTCTTATAATAAGTCACAAGATGTAAATAGGTTAATAGGATTCTCTAGTAATTTACAATAAATGTTACACTTTGCTATGAATTGAGACAATTATTGCGATCATCAGGTCGTCAGTCGAACGGATTGTGTGCACACAGTAAACGAACATGTGGCTGTTTGAAGGAAAAGGCGTCACACAATCCTAACGGAGTCGTCTAATTGAACGATTCAGAGAAACAAATAGTTTATTCGATTTTCAGAGGCCGTTTAGAAGAATTAGGAAATAGCTTAGAATGCAAACATCTACAGAGCTGGTCGATCTCATGCGCTAGATAGACTCCCCGAGAAATCAGATGATCGAAGGCTGCATACTACATAGTAGTCTCAGATTAGTAAGAAAGTGACATCACTGTTCTGCCTCATTAACTGCACTCACTTCATACACACACACACACACA
>LUCH01004272.1:41533-54724 GCA_013368495.1 Paragonimus heterotremus | reverse complement strand
CACGTTGTAAAATTGATTTTAGATGTTGGGAAGACTCACCGCTGAACCGGACTGCTTGGAAGAATACCATCCGGACGAGCGCCCGCGAATTCAACGAGCAGTCATTGTGCGGCCGAGAACAAAAGTGCGCGGTACGTAAGAGGACCATCGGTGCCATAGGTCGTGTTGACATGACTATATGGCGTTGCGATGTGTGCAACGGCGAATGCGCCAGCCGTTTGGGATTAGTAGGTCACTAGCCTACTCATGGTTCACCGTCGGCGAAGAGACGAGGAGTACGTTAGGCCCAGGTAGGTCATATCAGCATATCCATTCTATTTTTGTTAACTATTGCATCGCCCAAGACCTTGGTCTTTTGGCAACTAATCCAATCCCCTTTTCAAAAACTTGGGTGTCTCTGATCTTCTACCTATTCTCTTCTTGGGCTTTGTTGGTGTATTGAATGACGAATCGTCCATCTGGCCTTTCCGTAGTTCAACTTTGAGTTTAGTTTTTTACTTTTATCTTCTCTGGATTGCACCAGCAAGCACTCGTATACTGAAATGCTTGTTGTATTACATTTTACCTGTTCTTCTTCTTAGTATAGATCTCGTCATTTCAGTCTCTCTGTGTGTTTACTTTCTGAGAGATAAGGATTTCCTTTCCGTGCTAGCCATTCAATTGGCTAACCAGCATTGGTCTGCTGGACACAAAGGTCACACACACACACCTACCGGTCTTATTTCTTCGAGTTTACACCGGATACGTAATATGTGGGTGGAACCGCAAATGGTGTAGCGCAAGCCACTTGAGGTGGTGGTTTAAAGCGCAAGCGTCCTTTGGCTTCGGACACTGTGGCAGGCTAATCCGTTTCAGATGTCGCCAACCATTCTCACGTCGTCAACTAAATTTGATTTTTTCGTGTCGTTCGTTCTTTCTTCTGAATGAGTTCGACATGTCTAGCGCTTAGTTTTATCACCAAGTTACGGTAAAATTCATTCCTCAGAGCTGCAGAAATTGGTGATCCGTTTTAAACTTTTGACGTTGTAACATGTCATACTCTACGGAGGTAGCCTTCAAGTTCATCAATATTTCCATCGTCGAACTAACTGGTCAATATGTTATCATACCTAGTTATCATATCTTGATTCTGTCACTTTTCAGTGTTTAGTAGACGACGGTGTTTAGTGTCTTCTTAGTTAAAGGTCTACGAAATTTCGGAGCTATAGAAGGAAATCCGATGGTTTTTTCCCTCAGAGACCTCTGGTCATATTTATTTGAAGCAAACTTTGCTGAAAGTTACAGAATCTACCATCTTTATATATAGAGACAGGTCTTTTGTTCTTGGAAAAATATCAAAGATGATTTTGGACAGCTTTATGGCCATGCTTTCCCGTACAGACAAAAGTGTATAATGCTTCTTAATAATGTCAGATGGAGACCAAGGGTGAAAGGATTATTCGGTTACACTGAATAAATAATTGACTTAAGTTGGTTGTCATAATGAAGAACGAGAAGACCACCTGAAGAAGTTTAGAGAAGAACAATATTCAAAAATAATTATTCTGGATGACACGTGTTTGAACAAAACGCCCACTTCCGTATATAACAGTCTGATTACCAATAATAAAATATTTAGTTCTTCAGTTGTGGTTTCCTGGCCTTTCGTCGGAGTTTATCTCTGGTTATATCTTTCGAGGTATTATGAATCCCACTGTCTTTAATCATAAGGATCTTTCCGTTGAGAAAGACGGTACAGCCTTAATGGCTTCCCAAAGTCTAATCCTGACGGTAGATTACGTGTAAGACTTGAGCTTGTTTGTCTGTATAATGAAGTAATCATGCCAGGAGAGTACCCTTAGTACGTATTAGTTATATTGTTGCTCAGCCAGATTTACTGCTTGCTTCTGAGACGTTTCTGTCATTAACCAGTGCAACTGCTCCATTCATTTTACCTGCTCTTGATAAATTTAACTCCATAATGAGTTTAATGCAATATCACTCCTGACTTATTTCAAACTTATATGTTTTCGATGAAAAAGTGATATTAATGGAGTCGGAGAGTTCGCTTGTGTGAATTACCACACAAAAATTCACCTTGCCTACTTTACTTACATTCCCCTTATCCCAGCCCAACAGACCTTGGGTGTGTTCCAAATTAGAAAGAATCGTGGACTGATTTTCGGGCTTTGACTGGTCACCATAACCGTGTTTTATTTACATTTCACCATCATTCCCGAGCATCAGGACTCAAACTTTATCCACTACCCACAAACAAATCCATAGGAAAGTCACTAGCTGCTGTGGTCCAAAGGTGTTTTCCGCGCATTTCTCGAAAACTGTGCATCATCATTCAAAACGTCAGTACGTCGATTACTTGTTCAGGTGTGAGTTAGTTATTGAAACAGTTAGGCGAAGTTGTTTATGGGTTCACTGATTTCCAGTTGGTTATGCTACCGGTAAAAGTGAAACACGAAATTATTTCCCCACGATGACCGCTCCGTTAATTAAAAGATCGTGTTCTGCAAAGAACAGCAACGTTCTTCAATTCTTCATCCACCGTGATGTATTTGCGACTTTTGATGAATGCCTGAACGATATATTTAAAATTGCAGCTACATTCCATTCAGCAGTTTTGGCTTGTCTATATTATGAAAACCTCGAAACTCAGAAACTGAAAGTGCTATCCCAAATGGCAAGTTGGTGGCCGGAAATCGGTGCAGATCTGAAACACGTCAACCGAAATTGTTCACATTTCACTCCCAAAGCTCAAATTATGCCATCAACTCGGTTTCCCTAGCCTACCTTGAATGAGGTTTAACGCGTGTGGTCCAATGTTGTATACCGACCACTACTGGTTTATACTCAAGGTTATTTCCAACCTAATAATTCACCCTGTTTCCATTTTACAACTTGTTTGTAATTTGTTTAGTCAAAAAGCTTCAACACAACTCCAGCTAAGGAATTACCGAAATCACTTTGCTGTATATATTGTGAAACAATAATTAGACGGTTTAGATCATTGTTTTTATTGTCGCCTCCACGAAATCTACAGCGTGAGGCTACCATAAAAAAATTTGACAGTACGATCATTTCTACTGAGTCATTGTGTGTTTGCTGACCTTGATCGTGGAGCTGACAAGCATCTAATGAATTACAAGAACACCGCGCATTCAAGATACTCAATGAAAATTGTCCAGGAATTAAAACTTACTATTAACTATGCCAGTTTTGATATCTACAGAGGTTGACCAACATCCTCGTAGTAATAAACGATCTCTAAAACAGTGTGTCGAGTAGTACATTTGTTGTATATTTCGATACACAGCCCGCATGTAGACCAACCTTGAGGACCTATGAATTGTGAACACTCATCAGGACCACAACCAAAGATTCATTGTCATCGCGGTGGTCGATAATGGCCTTGTAATAGATGAAGCAGCGTCTCATCCTCGCTGTGTGTTAATTAAATCCGGATAGGCTAATGCATCTTTCAACAAATCCACTCCAACTTTGTTCTGTTCACGCGCTAGTCATATGTTAAAGATGGGTGAGTGTACGAAACAAAATGGTAACAGTTTGTACCCTCTTACCATTCTACTCAACACCCTACAAGTGTTCTACACATGACAATCTCTAAATAAAACCCCGCGCCGTTCAATTGATCTTTTGCTTACATCACCCCTACGACACAATGCATTTGAACGAACAATTTCTGTTTATAAAAACATCCACAGAAGTTGTTAGTGTTTCTAACGGGTGCAATGAAAATGACAGTTTTCAATCCAGCACTACTCACGAAGGTTACAAGGATTACAGTTTGCTCTCAACTTCGCGTTTGTCCAAACTCAATCAATATAAAGAGGTCAGACACTCAAAGCTGACACCTTTTAACCTCACTCCTGTTAAGAATCTCATTTTTGTTTTCACTCAGGTGTATCTTCTTCTCACGGGAAACGATCGTGACTAATCATAGTGAATGGAAATTTCGGAAACAGCAACGAGCTAGCTTGTAGTGGCTTCTCTTATTTGTTGCGCTCATTGCAAACCAGGTGACCTCGACTATTATGTTTTGCAATTATGTCAAGAAAATTTTTGAATTCAAAATAATTACTATATCGCCTCCTGCTTTTCATTTATCCATGGATTTTTCATCGTGTTACACATGCCTTCAGTCAGAATAAGATGACCTTTTCCCACTCGTATTCGGCTTTGATGAGTAATCGCTCAACTAGGTCAGGCTTGTCATTATTCAAGATAGAGGATCACAGTGTTGTTCATCCCAATGCGAGAGATCCAAATTCCGTCAAGACGTTCTTTTTTAATGTTTGACTTAGGATGATCTTCTGGTAAATACTGTGATTAATTCCGCTTATAATTCCCTTCACTTTTGATGCCGTTTTTGATTATTTGCTGCGTTTTTTCTGTGTTTCATCCCGTGAAACAGCTTCTTAATGCGTACGAAGCCGATCCCTAGATATTTTTTAAGTTGAGAAACCATGGTTTTGGTTGGTAACAGAACACCAGCTTGGTAGGCTGCTGCGCGGAGAACGCGAGTTTATCTACGAAACACGTCGTTATGAAGGAGTCTGCTTGGTGGATGGATTAGAGGATACAGCAAGACTTGGAACAAACAAATAAACACAGGAAGTGACAGATTTTGTAAAACTTCCTTGTGGCACTCATTCTTGGAGAAAACGAAAATCGGACGCCTAGTGGACAGGAACATTTTTGCGATGGGTTTCTAACCGGGGGAGGTGATTATTCCAACACTCAATAGAATACCTCAGTGCAGCCATGTGTTTGTCGAAGCCCACAGCAGATGGATTACGGACAACATGGGAGGTTGAACGAGTTATCTCTGGGCGAGATAGGCCAAACGGAGAAAAATAACACGCAAAAATCCACGAAGAATAACATCAGTCAAACGCGTAGAATCAAACAGAAGTGCACGCAGCGTTTAAATAAAAACCTCGCTGAGTTATAGATTGGTGTCCCATTTCATAAAGGCGAGTGGTATGGAGTTGTGCCAGTTGGAAAATGAAGATCCTGTGTTACCGAACATCCCTTCGTTATATTATAACCGGATATTGTCATTTTTCTCACATTTCATTTGTAATCTATGCGTCTGAATGTGTTGCATAATTACCATACACCCGGTGCACCGTAAATTAGGTTAAGATCACTTTACTTCTCTCGCGTTGCAGAGTGATCATTGAATAAATGCTATTCCGTGGATATGCACTACCATCGTGCAACATCACGAGTGCAACTCGGACATAAGGCCTTTGTTCAAAAGGAGCCGGCTGGAAAGTCTATCGAAATGTAAAATATGTGATCGACATAAATTTCATCGAAACAGTTTTTCTCTATCTAGTCGTCTCATTCAACATGTCCACTTCACAGCGTGATAGAGAACCGTAACCCTCCACCTGAAGACGAAAACCTCATAAACCATTAAGTTGGTGTACTTTTGCTGTTTGAAAACACCATTGATATAACTGGCCATTCTAACGAAACGACGGGGACATTGAAACCTCCATTAGTTCTAAAAATCTTCAGTCAATTAAGTTTTTATTTTCCTTTTCGTCGCATTCAACACCTATATTACCCCAGTCTTCTGGTGAAATCCACGCATCAGCCTGACTTCCCATTTCTATCGAAAGAACCGTTTAAATCTTCTCCGCCCAGTTCGGTTTTCTACACCGTAATCATGAGTAAACGTGGACTATTGTAATTCAGGTGAAATCGGCTTTACACCAATGCAAGAAATGAGTGATACATCCTTACGTAGTATAGGTGCATCCGAACTCCTATGTGTAAGATGTATAAGTGGACAGTAGGTTAAGTCATACTCATGTTTAGTCTCCTAAGTAGGACCAAGTACTTAAGAAGCTGACTCGTTGTAAAGGATGGTTGGCCGCAGGATAAAAGGGGTCTATCCCAAGAGCTGATATTATTTTTCCACGACTGCCATCAGTTTGCCCAAGAGGAATGATTGATTTTCAATGGAGAGAAGATAGTCACCAGGAGGGGATGGCGACAGAAGTTCATCTAACAAGACCGTGTGGCAAATGCTGAGGTGAACAACCGTATTCGGACAGCAAAGGAACTTTACTTTTGGCCAGGCATGTCAGGTAAGATAAGGGAGTACATAACGAAGTGTGAAATTTGCAGAACGCGCGTTTGGAGTCAATTGAGGAAAACCCTGGCAACCAGTTGCAACCGATTTATTCACACCGGTCGAGGAACAGTGCCTTGTCACGGCGAATGACGTCTCAGACTATTTTGAAATTGATTGGTTAAGCAGTACCACCGGGGGTGCCGTCTTCAACAAACTATGTGCTCACTTCGCTCGTTATGGCATACCGGAAGCGTTTTCCTCTGATAAATGGTCTTCACTCTGTGTGCGTGGAATTCAAGTCATTTGCAGATAAATGGGATTTTGAACATCGACCAAGCAGCCCATACCACAGTGAGTCAAATGGGAAGGCCGAAACTTCAGTTTAGGCTGTCAACAGGCTGCTGCAGTTTGTCCAAGAGTTACTGGAACACTTATATCTAATGCTTCTGAACAGAAGATAAATGCCGAATAAGACCATCTGATATAGTGCAACGAATGTTTGGCAGATGAGCATGAACAAAATTGTCGGTGGCATCTGAACTGTTACGGTATGAAATATTGGACAAGCCAGGTGTTCAGGAGAGCCTACAACGAAGCAGAATATAACATATAATATACTCTGATAGCAGGGTTGTGAAACTTACAAGACTTAATGTAGGAGATAAAGTGTTAGTTCGATGTGTCCCTGGGAACCTGAGAAAGTGGACACGGCGCGTGGTGATAAACGATTGTGGGCACAGGTCATACGATATTGACGTGGACGCGATGGTGAGAGGTAGAAATCCTGTGCACTTGAGACAGCTGACTTCTTCCGGGGAAAGACCTGTAGTGCAAGTCATGAGAAGCCATCAAGAACGAGAAATGCGCTAAACTGTCTGAGAGGAAAAGATGTAATACGATCGGACGAGGGCAGTTTTCTGAATGATGAAGATTCGGCCATTCAGAGTGCCCACCTAGGCTGCTGCAAGCCCAACTGCCATTAATCGATGTGTTGAGATTAAACTGGAGCAGTTTCCTGAGTGATAAACGTTAAGCTGATCGTAACTCATACTCAAGTTACTATTAGTCGACCTGCGATCGATAAGCGCCAACCAATAAAAAATGTTGAATAGACGTTATGTTGATTAACGTTGTTCCTCTAAACAAGGGAGTGCTATTTTTCTAATAAATTGAGACTGCTTAATGGCGCTCAGATTTTGGTTCTGTAGCTCGATATTATATTTTACTTGGTGCGTGCATTCCTAAGCGGTATTGCTAATCAACTAGTTTCCGGTTTGGCAATGATCTCTTCTCGCAGTCTCGCACAAAACTCAAAGCAAGCGGTTTTGTTCCAGGAGGTCAACTTGTGTTTCTCGTTCAATTCAACATCTTATGCCACTGGAAACCACGTGTTTTACCGTTGATGCGTGCACCACTGGGACACGAACTCACACTGGACCATGTTTAACAAGACGGTGAATTAGTGGTAGTCCGGGCAGGATAATAGAACGAAGTGGCAAGACCTGACTGGTCGTCAGGTGCCCATCAAACATGTTCCATCGGAATTGCTGGGTAGCAAACCGGTCGTCTCCCAAATGACAAAGCATCTATAAGCCATGACCAGGAAACGGACAAGAGATGTTCCCAGGGTACCACATACTAAACCAGTCGGGTAATCGTAGGATCACACAGAAGGGGATGTGTGGGATAGAGCCATACGGTACGCCACCCGGACTAACGGTAGCTGTGAAATATGAATATAACCGGCTGCCACAAACCTGATTATTAACCTAAAACTAAAACTGAATATATGTCATCAAGAGCAATATTTTCATAATGCTGTATGACGAGATTCCAACTGTGACCAGACATTGAATGTGCCAGCCAGGTTTCGGAAGACAGAACATATTGACCAATAGATGCGGTGTATAGGACTCAACTTTCAAAAACAGCTACAAGATCACTGGTGTTTTTTGACTGGCCATTTAACTTACGTGTAAACTGCTATGAATCTGTAAGTGTTCCCTTTGGTTTAACGGAATTAATTTGATTTCAAATTGAACCTCACTCATATTTGATCACAGTCCTTGTATTCGGATAAGCTCCGTAAGAAAGCAGTTGACTCGAGTTCCGTTCTTATTACAACTCATTAGCAGTGCATATCCTTTTCCTCATTATATACATCTCTTCAATGTATCTTTACTGCATACATTCCCCATGTGGTCCGCGACTTCAACTTAACTGTGAAGTTCTTGATTGCGGAGTAATCGATCGGCGTGAGCAGAGCGTCTCCAATTCTTTCCTTAGAAAAGATCGGGCAGTTCGAACACTATTCGCACAAGGTTATAGTTGAGTACTTCGATATGATTGATTAGGAATGCCTAATGTGAGGTTATTCCAGTTGTGACCAATGCACTAGTCTCACAAACATGTGCGTCCGGCAACGGTGTGTATTACGGTTGGATTCTAATAAAAGCAAAACTAGAGTTTAGTGCTTCCTTGCGAATTGGGCTGGCCGAAAAGCTTATCTGAATTCGAGGAAAGCGTTGGAGTATGGACGGTGTTCAGTTTGAAAGTTCACTTAGCAGTTGTCATCGGTTAGCATCAATACAAGAAAACGGCGCTGCTTTTTTTAAGCATTGAATGTGTACACTTAGTTCAGGACAATTTGTGCTTTGAAATGAAATATGATGAAACATAAAAATTCTGTGAGTGAGAGACGATAATATCAGCTTCTAACTAAAAACGCATCAATACTCATATAAAAGCATACAGTGTACATTTGCAGTTTCGTCACTTTAATTAAATAGTTCTGTACCAGATTATTCATGATCAGTTTGATAGGCTTCAACTGTCTTTCACTGTTGTTTGAACCGCCAGTTATTTCCTTCTTTCGTTTCCAAATTCTCAACAGATCCTCAAACCTTACAGTGTTACGGTTGAGAATTTTTACCGTAACCCACATCGTGACGTTCGAAAACCCAATGATATACTTAAACTTGTCCCTCCCTTCACAAAGATTACTCCATAAAAGCCAGCAACTTTGTAAAATGTGCATTGTTCAAAAGCCACTGTGTAACCGTTAAGCAGACTGTTTTTCATCACACAATCTCTTATAGCAACAGCTATTAGAATACATTCCCCCAGATTCGTTGCAATTTTTAAATTTTACTGGTGTCGTTCATTAACTCATGAAATAAACAACACGGCCTCAAATCCATTCACTTTGAGTCATATGTGAATAGCGATGACGACATCTACCCAAAGTGGGAGCTCATGAGAGCTATCCACGGGTATTAGGCACTGCGGCGAGTGTTTAGTCCCACCCAACATTTGGCTCCATCTCCTTCGCATCGTGTAAGTTCGAGCCATAAGTTACAGGGTGTAGCCTAACGCGAATTACGAGCTGTCACCATTCCATTTCATCTAATCCAGACAACGAAAGAACCAAACAAGATCTGGGGCACACCATCAGTTGGCGATTCGGACTAGATGAATGTCGCAACATCTAGTTTGTCAAGTGAGAACCCCATTCTATTGAGGCCAATGGATGTTCGACTTTAGTTAAAATGATTAATTGAGCACACTTTTGTAAGTGTTTCTTCGGAGGACCGTTTGAAAAATCACTGAGACGTTCTGCGTTCCGTGAGACAAGTGGCCTTTGCAGGTTATTCTGGGGGGATGCATATTTCTGCGTCCACTGCTTTGGTTCATATTTTCGTGGCGTTTCGAACTTGGTTTGCAAAGCTGCTCTAAGCTTGGAGATAGTTACACCGTTTGATCACTTAAGAAATTTGTAAAGGCCTGCGTAAATAAAATTCTCTAGCTGCTAATCGAAGTTGTAAACCTGTTACACAACTGGGGACAGAACTGGATTAAAAAGGTATCAAAGTATTGTCAGACTTAAAGCTAACTGAACGTTCTCTGAAACAAAGATGAACAAAAATGGGTAGAATGGAAACAAAACGGTCTTTATCTACCGTTACCAAAGTAACCGTTGCTTGCATATATCTTGAGTATTACGTAATACATCAGTTGTTCCATATAATATCCATCCTCTAAAACAACTCAGTTATCTTTCTTCAAGGACTGGTCAGTGTACGAGGGACCGCAGCATAGTTATATATGTGATTTCTTTGTGAATTCCATTTGTAGTCATTTCGGTCCTATTCCATCTACAGTGACGAGTATGCGCTAAATAAGAGTCCTGAAACGAAGGCTGTAAAATTCCAAACAATTTTAGCTTATCAACAGCGGCGACGGTTGCTACAATGTATGTGAAAGAGTGTACCCTTTAATCTTTGTGGGTAGATTCCATAGTTGTTTTAAAGTACATTTTACTGCTGTCACATGTTGCCAATAGATTATTTCAGACGTGCACTTTGAGTTATTCGATGCACTTATGTGACATAACAGATGAGATCGCCCACTTATGCTCACTCTGTGAAGTTTATCGTCTGACACTGGGTCTTCAGCCTCCGTACAGTGGTGTGACCATGAATGTACACGTTGTAGTCGGGTGACTGTCGTGATTAAAACAGGCGACGAATTCTATAGTTGCAACGACGATATGAAAAAGATTGTTTTTTTTCAAGTGAGCAAATGAAGACGTTGCTATGACACTTCTTGAAAGTTTCCCTAATCACGGTAAGCAGATGGATAGTGTGATGAGAACATGAGGCGTCAACAAAGATGCGGTAAAGAAATGTTTTTTAAAGAACAAAAACACGATTATTAATACGATAAGTTTTAACAAAGCTTTTTATACCAACTGCAACGTTACTTCAAACTGGAATTGTTCCAGGTACGATCCAAACCATACTACGAATAATTTGTGAGTTCAGCATATGTGCTAGACATGTGTGTGGTGTTTCAGTAATCAGCGGAAAGGCAGAGACTGAAGGGATTGTCTCCAATTATTGAACTTGTAATCGTAATAACGGGTTTAGATTGAGAAGGGCTGACAAGCCATATTTTGAACCTCACACTGAGATTAGGCAATCTTTTGTGGACGGTCTAACTGATCACTGATGATCGGTATAGAGCATCCTTGGCTTAGACACAGGTTTGTTTGAGGCACTATTTAGACAAAAGGTAAAAGCCAACCACTGAGCCTCAAAGACACAGTGAGTGGTAAGGTCAATGAATAAGTCTTACAAAACCATCTAACACTAACTTAGAGTAACTCCAACCGATGCACATTGTAAGGAAACAGCGGAATTCCACAGGTTTGACACAGACTAAAATACGATTTGATAGCACGAGTGACCTGAACATTGCTATGGTCACTTCATTCAGCAGGACTCAGTTCCAATTAGCATCAGTGGTTTTCGTTACTTCACATTCCAAAGGAATTCCGTAACACTACAAATCTATCCCAGATGAAATATGTAGTCACCCATTCATGAAGAAGGGAATAAGCCTCATATGAGACGTTGTGAAAATCTTAAACAGCACCGTGAAAATTGCTGCAAATCTCATTGCAGTAATTATCAACTAGTAAACAATAAATGCTTAAAACCAATCCTTACAAAGTAAAATGTCAGGATTTTAAAAATTGACCCAACAGTGTTTGTTCGAGTGGTGAGTATTTGACTAACGATCTTTCCTCGTTGGTTGTTTCACAGCTACCATTACGTTTGCACTAGTTTGACTGTTTCATTCGGCGCTCAAAAGTTAGGGGTAATTTCAGTGGAGGTGGTTTTACCGCAGAAGTGATATTCTTCTAGTTTCGTGGTCTGGGCTTTTGTACTAGATAAAGCTGGAGTCAAGTACTTTTAAAACTCTCATGTACTTGGTTCTGAAACCTGCCAGTATGATGCTTATTAGGAGTGCGAAGTTCAGGGAAGTGATTCGAGTGTTCAACTCTAGTGAAGCATGCGATTGATCAATGTTTGCTCGTTCGAGTACCAAACATATGGTCACGATCAAAAACATTACATGTCTGGAAGCGATTTCTCTGTTAAGACCGGGAGTCAATTATAAACCTTCATTCCCAACGTCTTACAGCAGTATTTCCGAAGATGGAATCTTGTGAAGGACTAGTTAAGTTAAAAATTGTTACAAACTTTTCTAAACTACGGCATTAAGTATTGCAGCAAACTATCAAGAAAACCCAAGGATTTCCATTGTTGAGCACTGGAAAGTGAGTTATCAAGAACTAGAATGACATCCTAAAATTAAATTATGCAAAAAGATATACAAAAGACTGAGAGCATATTCACAATTATATGCCCATCTTATTACCGCAGTATCGATTTTATTCTGTAAGACAACAGTTCAGCAACATTGCATTCTACAAAGCAGCCACTAAGACACCACACTTTTACAAATATACATGAGGCGCAGATTATATATTAAAATGGTTGAGAGCTTTACAACCCACAATTAGGAACGTGAGACTAGATTTTCCAAAACAATTTTCTGTGATGTAAACATAACGATAGAAAACATAAACTACACTGACAATATTTTGCTGCACCTTTACAAAGTATATTGCACTTAATTGTGTCTATATAACATAATCAGCAGATTGACGAATAAAACCGTTCATAGGCAGAGCAACATTGGGAGCATATATGCCAGTTCGATCAGACTTAACTGCCACAACAGTGATAAAGATTTTATTAGCCCACATGGCTTTCAGAGAGTGGGATACATTTTTTGAAATAAAACGGACCTCCACAAGACAGAGTGCCTCATTGTTGCCGGCTTAGTACACGACTTGAATAGGACTGGTAGCATTTACTCATGAATGTACGTTCAAAATATGTCACAAAACCGATGAAGCCGGTTGTCACTTTCATATTATCTGCCTAGTCCACGTAACCTACTGGCCTGTCATTTATTAAGCTCACGTCAAGATATACCGATTCATTGGACGACATAATTGCCCTTCCGTTCCGCTGAGGTAAATGACCGAACATCCACACCTGAACTAATGCGTGTAATTTGATTCCATTCGAAGTAAAATGCATCTCCCATTGACGGCTTCAGCACCCGTGGTATGGTTTCATCATCATCATCATAGACAACAATACATCAGTGGTTCACACTGAAGCTTAACTGCCACACAACCATGAAGAAGAATAAAAAGCAAACTCTGTATA
>LUCH01004272.1:25432-39363 GCA_013368495.1 Paragonimus heterotremus | reverse complement strand
TAAGCACATCGAATGGTATCTCGCTTGTACCAGGGTGTTTCCAACATTTCATAAGAAAAACTATCGGGGTATCTACTATCCTTAAAAGATGCCAAGCAGCAAAACACACTCCGACCCTGGCCTATTGAAGTACACAGTTAGTGTGCCCTATGAAATAAGGCTCTCGCAGTGGTCAGTCTGCAAAATAACCGGAACAAAACTGTTAAGGTAGGGATGTTGACCAGTCTGTGTTCTTGGGGTGAAGTAATTGACACTGTCATCAGTGTGCTGAGAAGGAGCACAATACATTAAGTCTAAAATTAAGCCGATCGAAAACCGTTCGAAATGTCATAAGAACTGTAAATTCTTTCTCTCATTTTCATTTGTCACTAACATACCATCAGCATACCGGTGATACACTGTCATACTCATAATCCAAAACCGTAGTTGTTGCTCTAGAAATGAGGCGAAGTTGTCCGCTTGTCCTCAGTGCAATTCCCAGATGGATTAGTTTCTCTCCAACTAATTTGCTGACGATACTTATTGTCCCTCGTGCAGGCACGCTGATAATAAACGACTGTACATCTATTGTGACCATATGTTTTGTCCGTATGTCTTGATTTTATAGTAAACCAGACAATTTAAAACTATCTCTCGTCGTATAGTTCGAAACAACAAACCTGATTGGTCTCAGCAGCCTGGTTATCTGTCAAATTAGTTTATGTTGAGGCGAACTGATCGAGGAGATAATCTATTTCAGTAGTATACCATCCTTGTGACTCACGGAGTCCTCTCTTTTCAAAGAGGTGCAGCTACCCTCTATAAACACTGTGGACTGATTTTCAGTTTGTCAATACCGTGATAGTGCACTCTGATCTAACTGGTGTGTGTATATGCTTCCAGTGTTGTTTGATGCGTGACCACTAGGGCGAGTGTTTTGGATTTGCTATTAAAAAAAACATAACTGTGGTGTACTCTTTTAACCATGCAGCCAAAGATTATTAGACTGTACTTTCAAATAAACGCATTTGAAGTTTTAACACTATTTCAACAAATCGCACAAAGTGGACTCAAACTGTTCACAAGCTGTCCTACACCCGTGTCTGTAGTAAAAATTAGTGAACCCAAAACTGAAAGCCAGAAGTTGAACATTTGTAAACTGGTTACACTCAGTAGCCTCATGTTGTTGTTCCATTGATAATCAATGGTTACATAGACGGCCATACTTGAAAATTGAGCCTCAAAACAATGTACAGAATAGAAATAACCCACTAACTAACCACGGAATCACGACGTATAATTCGCCTATGAATTTGGTACGATTTAGTCAATCTGATTTCCCTAACGAGTATTTGTAATTTGTGATCTATGTGGACTTCACTGTGATACTTATTGGATAAGATCTGGCTAACTATTACCGTAAGATATGATAGTTTATTACAAGTAATCGCTACCCCCTTGAAGAATGGTATGCAGTGGACAACTACGATATTTACTTCTTCCTTTTTAGCCATACTATTTCTTTAAAAAGATATCCACATATCGAACCTAATCGCATGTCAACGAGCCACACCCTCTTGTTTTTTGGCACGGCACTCGGGATGATTGTTAACAAAGCCTGACATGTGAGACACACCCAGTGGTTCAAGGTAAATTACATGTATAGGCGTATATGACGAAATAACTGAATAATCGTATCACTGATCGACTACGTGTGCATAGAATTTTTAGTAGTAAACTGATCTAGTAATCCATAAATACATTTTGTGGGTAAACGCCGGGTTCGTTTCGAGACAATTCATCCCCACGTGGGTCAGTCCGAAATAAAATATTTCGGTCCTGTGAATAATTATAACCGTGTACGTTCAGACCCCTTTAATTATTGTACATGAAATTTTGACCCTATGTGGTGCCACGCGGTCAGTCAAGAGTAGTGGTCCATTTACAGCACATCAACAAGCTTCCTGACTCTAGAATTTCGGCAGAGTGATACAGAATACAAGCGTGAGTTCATGCGGTCATCTGGTGGTTTTTTTACAGAAACTAAGAGTTTGTTCTAACGAGATGAGAGAAAACGACAGCTAGAGTCAGGTACATCCTCATCTTCATTGTTTATCATGACTGTTACTTGCATATTCTACGAGCCAAGCCACTGTGGTCTACATTAGTACATTGTGTTCAGTCTGTGTGAACAGATTTAGAGTTATCATTGAGTTAGGCGTAGTCTCCGAGCACAATAAAGGCACCTCAGACAGTTTAATAAAAAAGACGATTTCCCACTTGTCCGGAAAACTACAAAACAGAAGTCGAAAATATAGGGTTTTATATGGTACTGAAGAAGCTGTAGAAAACACTGGTTCTGTCCCATTTCAACTGTGAATCGAACAGATATCCATGTGAACAGGCAATTAAAAACCAGAACTGCGAGGTGCTCATAAACTGTCCGGAAAGATAAAAAGTATACTAATTAAAACAGTCGATTCCAGCGAGTAGTAAATGAAGTTACAACAAGCAGGTTCACAAAAGTGCAATATACGCAAAATTAAAAACAAGGTGGATGTAAGGGGCAAATTTAAAAAATTTTCAGATAGCCAACACGATATTTTTCTTAAAAACCTATATGTGGATAGAAAGAGGAAATGTGCTGTCTGCATACAAGCTTACCCTCAGCCAGCAGTTCATCAGTTCATCAAACATTTCAAAAACCCACGGCAAATAACGGATTAAATTCAAAAAGTTGCAAAGAATGACGGTTGCACTCCGTGAGTTTTACAATATGAAAGTCACTGTCAAGTGCATCCATGGCAGACTTCTAATTGTTCACTGAAATACATATGTGCTAAACACAAAAGTAGCTGTCAGAGTGTCTGAGATAGTAAGGCCAGCACTTTTTTCGACTAGCTGACTGCCATCACACTAGAAGTAGCAATCTCTATCTTTTGTCATTATCAACTTGGAAGGGATCATCGGTCCACAGAGTGTCAATGACATCAAACATTTTTCTACGCTGACGATTGATTGCATCCCCTTAGTAATCAAGATGTGTTAATACTGTCAGGAGACAAATATGAGCTTTCTGCTAACAGATCCTCATGATAGTTCTTAGCACTGCCGATTTACCACAACAGTTCTCATAAAAATAGGCTTGACTCTGACCAGGTTTCCAGTATGATTGTGTGCCCGAATCACTAAGACCAACAGTTGCCACATGGTATGAGTGTAACTAGAAAAATAGGGGGAATATATAAATGTATCGTAGGTGAGGTATAGTTTTTTAAGGCTTATTATGGTAAGGACGTAAGAATATAGCTCAAGATAAAAACATCACTCTCCCTTTTTCACTATGCATCAATAATAGACTCATTCGAGAGAAGGTATCACGTTGACATGCGCTGTCGATTACACTAACCTCACGCATGAGCAGTTGATATACAGTTTTAGGCAAGTTTCAATGGATAGGCAGCCAGACATCTTTTTGAAACGCACACGGAAATTAGATCAAAGTCATTAGCAGGTTGACAACAGTTGCAACCTGTTGGGCATATTACGCCATGTTTCGAACATCAAACCGTTGTTTTAGCCGTAGGGAGAGAGGTTAAGCCATAATTTAAAAAAACCTAACAAACAAAAAAACAAGTTCGTCATCCCACTGTAGAAATCATAGGTAATAACTGAATCTTAATAGTTCCGTTTCACCAACACTGAACAGATTTCATATTTCCCCTTAGCCAGTGTACTTCCGTGGATAAGTTGTTCATAAAATGAACTGGCTAACGTGAGTCGATTAGTAGGAACTGACGCGGTACAGTTCTGTATGTTACACTGGGTTGCCAAAACATTTACTTACTCATGAACTGAAATGTACATTTTAACTTCAGTGGTACTGATCTAATCGTTGTCTGTTCCAAAATTGTAACACACGGCTAAACTAACAACATCCTAAGAAAGACACATCACTTTATCAGTGCAGTACAGATATTAATAAAGAAAAACGACTCATATCACAAGATGGCTTGGCATAGTGACAAATGACAGAATGATAAATAAGATCAAAATGGAAACCATCCTTAAAAAAGTACAACCGTTTCATACAGTGAATAAACTAAGCGGATACAGTTTTCCAAGAGGACAAATCTCAACGAAGTTGTAAGTTTCAATTCACATCTCAGATGCTAATTGGGACCGGTCCATCGTAGGACCTTTCACGGTGTTCTCGACGGATAATTTAACGCACCACGTATACATATATGCTGAATCCAACGTGATAGTTTGGGATATGCCATTGTGAACCAGCTCATCTCTTCGATTTGCAAAAGCTCTAGAACACATTGCGAAAATCCGAATTTACATTAATAGACTCACGTAGTTGTCGATGCGTACTGTGCTACTTCCAGTCCTGACACTCGTTCTGAATATCAGACTGTTGTTTTTGTTAAAATGTATCATTATGACTAGTGTGTGCACGAAAAATATGTTGTCTGCTGTTGTACTTGGACTAGGTGATGCATGCCTAACCACATTTGTAGCGTAGCTCACCTCGATTGCTTTTGAGTTTATTGATCGCTTGGAAATGGAGCATTCGCTTGTTCGACCCGACATGTGAAATCACTGTGGTTGCTAAACCGTCTAGTTTGTTAACCTGTTTAGTAGTGCCCTGGCATTGTGTTCCAATATTTTTTCAAGAAATTTAGGATTATTCACTTATAGTTATGGTTTACTCTAATAAGATCGTATACCTACACTAATGAATTCCTATGAAACATTTTCTAAAAGTGCTGACACTTTAACCAAAGCCTTTTTTTGAGTATACTTTCAATCGGAGTTCCTTTTTTAGTGTTACACTTGAACGTCTCAGAAAATCCACATAACACATTACATGATGTCCTTTTAATTTCGAGCGACTGTCTTCCAACCAAGTTGACAGAATGGTTATGAGGTTATTGGTTCAAGAACCAGCGGACATTTCTAAGTCTCAATGAATTGTAAAAATAGTATGTTACTGCTGGTGCCAGCTGCTGGATGTAGTTTATAAAGATTACACTTCATTCTTTGACACTCCTGTTCGTATTCCCATGTTTTTACCTCAGCGAAAACCACTCAATATACTACATTTGTGTTCCTCTTTGAGACCAATTAATTACCTTAAGTTGCATATATTAGGTTATTAGTCACAGGTGGTAAATGCACAACAGTGGTCCACTTTAGACCGATTCATCGGGGAGATGCATGTAGTTCAGAGATGTACGACTAAATCGAAGTTGAATTGCAGAACTTCCCGTGTGAGTGAGAAGCTTTGTCTTGTCTTGATCACTGGAGTCCCGGTTCGGGTACGGTTTTCCCCAAGTAATACAAAACTGGATTAGACAACCTAATGACAACAGCTAATTCGAGTATGGCTAATATTTACAGCTAAACTGTTGCGGACTAATGTGCTAACTATTTTGTTCTTCTACCTCAAAATTAATCCCATTGAAAATCTGAAATAGACACACATCTCCTCACTTCACAAGTGTGGCCATGCTCGAAGTTCTTTCCATCACTCTGATCTGTAATACATCACCATCGTTGCAAAGAGAATAACATATGTTGTTTATCCGATGTCCTGAGTTCTCTTTCATCTTATGTTAAATAATCTGCAACTCTACTGAAGTGTGTGTTGTACGTTGATCCTCTGTTGCTTCTTAAGGTATTTGTCAAACGAATTTCCACTATAGAGGAGTCCTTGAGACAGCTGTCGTGAACGCGCTAACGTTGAACATCACATAGTCACTCCAGATGTGTTTTATTGGAAAATTCTACTAAAACCCACTCACTCGCTTAAGTAAGATGATTCTAAACGCATTTTCACGTCTTCATCTAGATCTAATTACAACCATGTTGTTACTCATATTTGGTTTTACGGTTGTCAACTTATCACGCTTCAATAAAAACCGTTTTCTTAGTCATGTGGTAAGTATGAAAATATGATACGTCTGTTCGCTTAAGCACTAAGAAAAATCAAGCGAGTTAAAAGAGATGGTTTATGGACAACAGCCCTATTAGCACTCAGATGACAAGAAATGTTATAGACAATAAATTTTGTTTTAAAACTGAACATCACCCGCATTTGATCGCAGCCTCCGCATTCAGATAAACCTATCGGCTAGTCAACTTCGAAAGGGAGCCCTAGACTGGAGTTTCGTTCTTATTAGGGCTCATCAGTAGTGCATGTCCTTGTCCGGATCAGTTTGTACTCTGGTCTTCGTGCTTGTGAGACTAGCATGCTAACCATAACGCCAACAACCTCACAATAGGCATGACCACATAATCAAATCCAAACGCTCAGCCACAACCTTGTATGAATAGTGTTCAGCTTGCCCTATCATTGCAAGAAGAGAGTGGACAGAATTACTCTGTCCCATCCCGTCGATAACCCCACGATCAGGACTTTTCAGTTAAGTCGAAGTAACTGTTTTCATTGAATCATCTGAGCATTGTTCGAATCAGTAGTGATTGTACTGACGTCTGCTTATCGTTAGCTGCGTTTCCTTTCGTTTTTTCTACTTGTTAGTTACATTCCTTTAGCCAGTTTTTTCTAATTGTTTCATGATATCGATATACAAAAAGGTATGTTACTCAAATGATGAGGTGTACAAAGCGTATTCTTAGCATGATTAATCCGATAGAATTATAAACACATACCGTTGATTTCGATCTGCATTGAATGAGGTGTGTTTTTAATCGACCGTTGAAACCAGATGATTCCGTCACCTCATTCTTGTTGCAAATACGCGTGACTGAACGTGGAACCCCTTGGCGTAGTTCACGTGATAGATTGTTGTTCAGCTTCATGCCGAGAGGCTGTTCGAAAGTGTAAAAAGGTTTGGTAACATATTCTTACTATAAACTAGCCAGATGATCAGTCTGATCAGTTTCATTTGTATACTCAATGCTAAAGGTACTCATGGGCTCCTTCGAGTAATATGAGTTCCAGTGAATCTTTCGTTATAAAATTACACTTCCCCTATGGTTCACACCACGCAAAGTATTGTTTTTTCGAAAACATTTGATAAAAATATGTATCACTGGTCAAAGTGCTCATTAGAATAAAGGTGTGTCCTAGGTCTATATTCATGATTTAGTTGGTTATTTCTGTACATGAACCATGCGGGAAGGAAAAAATACAAATCCAGGAGCGTATCCATATCAACCTTCTCACATGCTTGTCTGTTTCATGCCATTCTGTGATTTCGACAGGTACAATCCTTGAAAGCAGCAGATCAGCTACTATCCTTTCACATCTAGCATACACCTTATTCGAGTCTAGAACTACACAGTACGTCAAGAACTGAGCCCAAATTAAAGCTGTTGCTTGGTAAACTAGGACAATTAGTTTGTGAAGCCTACGTATAAAAGTGAAAATTATGCTCATTATCCGTGGGAACTGGAAGCTATTTGCAACAAACATTGTTGACACAACAGTTACACATAACGTACTCACCATGATGCAATGTAAACGGTGGATCATTATGGAACGTTACTAGTCGCCAAAAGTGCTTTCCCAGTCATTGATAAGAATACAATAGGCAGCGTACAAGTCAAAATTTACCACTCAGTCAACCGATGGTTTTCAGTGGTTCGGTCTTTGTAAAGTAATTCGGTTTAAGTGAAAATCTCAGAAACACAAAGAACCCTAAAACATTTCTTCATATCAAAACATGCCTTCGGTCTTGTCGAAAAAGTGAAGTGATCATAAGCCTCATTGTTCCGTTTAAATCAAGTTATCGGAGTATCTTTTTATTCCTGAAAAGATGCAACGAAATGTTTTAGAAACATTTTAAACAGTCGGTAATTTTGATCATCGACCATGCTTAATTCTTAACACAGGTGCTTTTTCAGACTAGATGAACCGACAGATAGAGTGTAAGCAAATAAAAAGCGGAGAATACTCGGTTTCGGATTATCAGTAAATTAAAAATCGGGGATACATGAGAAACAATATATAAATCGTGGTTTTAATACCTGTTGGTGCCCATCCTCGAACTGACTTTCGACAGCCGAAAGCAAAGTCGATACAGTCAGTCATACAGACCAAAGAGTAACTTGGTTTTATGGAGATGACAAGAAGGAACAATACTTTGAAGTCACTAACAGTGCCACTAAAAGTACCTTCCGACATCAGTACATGTCGGGTTGGTTGGCCAGATGTCACTGGATGTCAGTTAAATGCTAGGAGTCGTCAATTTTCCAAAAGGTGCAATTGACTTTCTTAATTTTGACGGCTTTTACGTCTAGGAACTTCATTGGATTAATAGGTTTTTGTCTAACTATCTCTGTGCGTTGCAGATTGGTTTCACCACTGACGTGCAACAAGTGAACGGTAGATGAGAAATCCTTGATCACAACCTGGTAATTCGACTGATTTCGGGTTGCTTTCGCAAAGTTTCTTCAGGTACCTACTTACCTTTTTTTCCAAGTTCTGGTGCAATTTGTTCGGTATAGAATTATGAACAGCTCATTTCAATCTATCTATGCAATTACAAGTTCGTTCAACAGACAGGTAAACTTTAATGTGTACCACGGTTTTACATACTGTCATCTTCTTTTCAGAAACGTTTGTAAGGCATAATTCGTTTAGAATATTACCAATGGTCAATGATATTCTTTTCTTGAATGGAATAACATGGGTGTCGCTCTATTCTCTTGGTATCTTCAACAACAGATACGATGTTCTTCTTGTTTATCTTCAAAAAAACAGTTAAGAGTAACACTTGCTCCTTAATGTAGCGATCTTTACTGTCTGTGCCAGTTTCCGATCGTAAGCATCGTAACAAAGATAACGCTCTACGAGGCATCGAACTCGTACTGTTAGCGTAAACCCGTTTTGAACATGCAGATTGGTGGATAGCAATTATCGATACAGTTGTGACCTTGCGGTGTGCGGTGGTCCTGAGGCTCCGTTCTACCCTGTAGACCGAACAGGTTAGGAATTTTAGTTATTGCTGGACTTCAGATCTACCTTAAATCCGATCGTATGATAAGTTTGACTGACGCATTGCAAAGACCAGCTCCGACGATGCTGTTGAATGACCACCGAAACTTTGACGGACTTTTAGATTGATTCAACGACTTCCTTACAGAATGATCCGCGTGAATATTTGCTAAACAAGAGATGCTGGAAGTCAGCTACAGCCTTCCTGTTCTTGATTGTGTAATTTCGATTGGTAACCCTACTATCTCATATCTAAACGTACTGATATTTCTTCTACTATCTGACTGACAGGTAGTACTGTTGTTTTCACCTAATGCAGTGTCGAATAATACAAGCTGTTTTGCTGTTTCTAACTTTGCTTTCTGAGATACATTAGTAAATAACGATTCAACATCGACATTAACATGGATTTCATCACTGTCGGTAGAGCCCGATTCAATTCTTTACACGTAATCATCATATATCATGTTAGTATGATCTGATTTTTCTGTAATTGTTGTAAGAGTCCTGTCAAATAATTTGCAAGCCACGTGAACGAGTACTATTATGTGAACGGTTTCGGCAAGCTAATCACAACCTTCTTCAAAGGAAAAGTACGAAGGGTCTGTGTCTGAACTATGATAAGTCTAAGACAAAAAGGATTTTTGACGACAGTACACTACAATACGTGTTTTGGTTTGACCGTGCAAAAAAAGGAGCAAAAATATGGGCTAATGTGCGTTGACCATGTTTGTCGGCGGTTGATAAATACGCGGATTTAATGAAGATCGAGTAGGTAAATTTGATGTGCAACAGGATGAATCCAATCGTGAGGGATGATAAGTATTAAGATCTGTAAGTTTACCGCAAGTACCCACAGGTTTTGATCAAGTGTGATGGTATAAGTGAGAGTTCCATACCGCCGACCTTGAAGTTAAGTGTTGTCGACCTTGGTGGCGAGTTCCAGTCTTTTGCAGAAAGCTTGCCAGAACCAACGAGCAAGAAGTGTAACTAACGGTGAAGAACGTAAACACTTTTACATTGTCCCAAACAATCTCTGAAGATTTGAAAGGAATTTCGAACGTTCGACATCAAACGCCGAAGGTCTAACTTTATCCAGCATAGACATAAATTCACAAGACCGTAAACGCGAACTGACCAATTAGGGTTTGTCCCCGTGAACATTGATGAACAACTTGTAACACTACAAACAATCTACATTCAAAACAAACCTTACAAAAAATCTTAAGGTTGTGGGGCTAACGAGAAATTCAAAATCAGATCAACTTCAACTGTTTCGACATTCCTGATATCTGAACTGGTTAGATAGTTGGTGGCAACGGAAAAGTAGAATGAAATATACCGTTTTCCAATTTGAATTGCATGACAATCCTCTCATTCGATCGCCAGGTGGAAACTGTCATTTCTACAATCCTGAAACGTTAGTTAGTAAGAAATGGACATAGTGAATCCCATGGTTAGAATGCGTGGTGTTGGTGCTTACGGAGAACACTGCTGGAGCCGTTCCAACATTCATCTCTCACCAAAATCAAAGGACACCATCGCACATACACTACCACAAATAGCTTGAACTCGAACTAGTAAGACTGGGAGATGTGTGAGTGGAGACTTTGGTAGTTCAGTTGGCCGATGCCGGTTAACCAGATTGTATGCGGAAGTAAAAGCGGAAACGTGTCTTTAGAGAAACAACAGTGTATTGTAAACTGGAGAGACAAAAAGACGTTGAGAATATAAGACAAGAAAAATTTTAATACACGAATACTTATTAGTGCCTTCCGTAAAACACAAGAAATAAATAAGTCTAAATTTTAACTGACAGACGAAACGAAACCTTCAAGATACATCATCATCAAAGAAGCCGACAAATAAAGATGATAACTGTCCATCATGAACTACGCTTATGACAATATAGTCGAGTAAGTCATCACAAGACAGGGTCGTCAGTTGACACGTACGACCTACACAATCGAGCTGAGTTGACTGTGCCTAACGCACTGGCAGTCTCTTCATGGACGAATCACTTTGGGTAAGTTGACAACTTACAAGCTTTAGATGATCAGTGTATTCACGCCTGCATTTATTACTGTGTCGATGATTTATGGTTAAAGCCTCCTGCTGCCCTCAATAGAGCTGTGAAAGTTAGCACACCTCATCCACGATTAAATCCTGGAATGCTCCATGTCAACTTCGCTACTGTACAATCAAATCGGTCAACAGAAACAAGAAACTTTGGACGGCTTTTAGAATATCTGGGAATGAGTCCGATCGGGAGTCCTACGCTCGCATTCGAAATCGATGTGTGGATATAATTCGGGAAAACTGGTTTCACTTTTAACAATGCCCGACAATTCGATCCACCCTCTTTTCGTGTCTACTACTCGCAAGACAAAAGTGAGTGTTGCCCAGCTGATGGGTCCGTCAGGACTTGCCAGCGGCGACGCTGAATCTGCTAATGTGCTGGCTGACTTTTACGACAGCACGTTCACGCCGTCTTTTATAACCCCGAGCACCCTCTCAACCGTTGTCCTTCCAAAGGGTATATATGCGGTTGACAGGTATCCTCCTGTCGTACTAATCAAGCTGCGTAACCTGAAGGATGAATCCAGTGAACTGGATGGAACTTCTCAACTCGTTTTGACTGAAGCTTGCTAGCCGTTTGAGTGTGCAATTCAAATGTGATCACTGTAATATTCCAGTCAACTATAAAACAATCGCTGCTCTTATCAATGTACTGAAAGTGCTTCAAACGCTCCTACGTGATGCTCTTTCTAATTGCTTGTGCGTTTAGATCTTCCTTTATAATGCTCACCGTGACTTCCTCAGAGGGTGCTGATGTGCAACAAAGTTCGTGTTGGCCGATCGGAGCATAGGAGTGGGTGTTGTGTATCTGGACCTTACTAAAGCATTCTATCGAGTGAATCATACAGTGATACTCGATAAACTAGACGACCTTCAGGTTCATTGTAATCTGCCTAAATGGCTGCACTTCTATCTCGCCAGTCATTGTTACCGTGTTCGGGTCAACCCTTGTCTCTCTGGCCCACAGGGGAACAATAGTGAGGTTCCCCAGGAATCTATTCTCGGAGCCCCTCACCTTCTAATTCATATAAGTGACATAACCTCCTCACTGTCCTCTATCTGTTGCTAATTGAGGGTGATGTCAAACTCTGGCGTAACATCAAACTCCCCGAGAATTTCGCCTTTTTGCAAAGTCACTTAAACACAATACTTGTTTGGTCCAGACCAACTTTCTGGATAGCAATGTCAAGAAGTACAGGGCAATACACATTTGACACATCTCTGGCATCAATTTTCATCCTAATGGTACTTCCTTTCACTCTGTACCTACTAAGAAAAACGTAGGGATCTTCGTTTTCAATACTCTTCTAAGTCCATTAAACACAAATGCTGAGGCCAAGAAAACAGCTCCTCAAGCGACTCTTCTACAAGCTTCACCTCATATGCTTTAAGTTCTGCTATAACACCTTTGTTTAGCCTCACTTGAAAATGGTATCGCAATCTGGACATGCCAACTCCAGAAGGATGAGGTCCCAATTGATGCTGTTCAGCTAACGGCCACAAAAGCAATCTTAAGAATGCACCTGAAGTCCTACGTAGAAATACTTAATGAAATGAATGTTCATTCATTCTAATTTCGAAGATCATGCGATGACTTTTTACTTATTTTTCTATTTCTCAAAATTCCCATCCACCTATGTAGAGTCCTATCTAGCACATCTGCATGTACTCCTTTCATGCTTTATGCCTTCAATCAGAGTATCAACACAGTCGGTTAGAATATCCGTATAACTTTTTCTCGTCACGAGTGCATAAATTTTGGAACTCTCTGCCTAATAGTGTTGCCTCTGTTGATTCTCTGACTGTTTTTTAACTTCATGTGGATCGACTGTTTTTTTTGCAGTTCAGATACTGTAACTGTTTTGGATTTAAGGTTCATCGACTCGGCCCCGTGATTCACTGTTCGTAGATACGGGACAGTTAAAAACCCAGCTTCCTACTTCCGTCATCAACCCATCGAACTCAATGAACAGTTTTGTGGATAAGTCCAGGTAGTAATATTACTCACATTCAGCTGGAATATGAAATGCATGATAACCAGCTGGTGGGTAGTACACAGATGGGGCAGGAGGTCCCCGTTCTCGTTGATGAAATCAATTTTGTGAATATGACCGGCCAGATCGTTGACTAAACCCAGCTCTGAAAAACGAGCGGTCACTCACAGACGTCGAGTTAATTGTGGTGAGGAAGTTGATCCTAGAGTTGGTTTTTTTCTTACCGGTTTAGCACATAGGCGAGCCATGAACACGAGGAACCTCGAAGACGTACAGACACAATTTGGTAGCAGATGCCGTATCGGTAGTTTGAAATTAATGGACTGATGAGATCATCGACTACAAACTAGATAACTTGCTCCCGAACACCTTCTACTAGATAACCGATCCAGTAAACTATGTAAACAGAGCCTGATTCTAGAAGTTCGTATTGATCTGAAAACCCTATCTCACACAACACAGCGACATACATACCGTAGCGACTCCTCTGTAATGCGCACAGTGCAGCATGGTATTCAGGTAGTTCTGTGCAGCATTGATTATTCACTATGTATACATATATATGTCTTGTCTCGACGGGCAGCGCCTTTCGGTTAGGGACTAGCCCCGTAGTCGACATCGTGTTATTGACAATTATATAGATAAAGGTTTCTTCAAGGTTTTATGCTACAGGAGTCAGGAGTGGTGGTGGTAGTAGTAGTAGGCGGAGCGCTGTACCACCCCCTCGTGGTGCCGACTGGGCGGTCTCGGTGCAAACCTTGACCGGTTAATAGTTCAGCAACTCCAGATAGGGCCAACAACTCTACGTGGTTTTACTCGTACTGGTTACAATCGATCAAGACAATGAAATTACCGCCAGCATCTCTGTGCAGGCAACTACCAGTACACAGGAAAGGCGAGCGGAGTAC
>LUCH01004271.1:26867-53484 GCA_013368495.1 Paragonimus heterotremus | reverse complement strand
ACCGTTTCATTTAAGTCTTGTTTGGTTTTGTTTTCATGCTAGTCCCACGTTTACGACTGACGAGAGTGTGCTAAATGAATTCATATCGTAATTTGTGTATTCTGACTATTCTATGTCAACAATCACCGTCTGACGGAGCTCAGAATATCTCAATTGAGTAGGGGTCATAAGGTGACAACAGTATCGTTGGCGTGCTTAGTTTCCAACCAACCTCACTTAACTAAAGCATACATGCGGAGGTTGGAGGTGATTTTTATTTCAACCAGTGTTCGCGATGTCTTTTTTATTCGACTGTTCCTGTCGCTACTCTGAATCCAGCCGACGCTCAGATTGTTTTTCGCAAGTTTGTCACACTACTTATGAGTAACACAATTTTAATGCATAACAGTGGCTCGATGGATTCCCGCGTGAACAGTGAGAAATCTCGTCAGGACAATCGACCCCCTATATCATTCTGTGCATTCCATATGAGACAGTAGAACAGGTGGGTAACTGGGTCCGAGTGTAAAATTCCCGAGTTCCCGGCGTCCTCTTTTAGTTCGGCTGGTAGAACGCTTGTAGCGCTTGGGCATACTTTCTTCCGCTGGTTTGCATCCAACAGAAGCTCAGATTTTTCTCATTTGGGACTCTTTTGAACTGTCAGACATACCACACTACTTGTCCGTAACACGAAACAGAGTAATTTGTCCGAAACCGAACACTGTAACCTTCAACAACGCGTCTGTCATCGTTCGTTTACACTCTCGTTTAATGGTCCGTTTTAGTTCGCCGGATGGTTGAGACAGAATCATTAGAAGCAGTCCCATGGCGTGGGATCCGATAACCTTAGTGGTCATACCCTTTTTCCTGTATCGATCCATGGTTTGCAGAAGTACTATCATGGTAGTTCAGCATCCTGTTAGAAACAAACCAAGCTTGCGAACTTCGGGCTTGACATCGCCGGCATCGCATTCTGTATAACAAGCTTCAGTGTTCAAAGAACATCTGTCTTCACGGGTTACATTTTCATTTAAGAAATTTTATTCTTGTTTTCGTTATTGCTGCCTAAATCACAAATTTGGGCTGAACTGCCTCCAAATAGCAGACCGTTGACCGAGAAGTATGCAGTGAATATCTTCTGAGAGTCCTGTACTCTTCAGTGAGAAACGGTTTGGAAAACTCGACGGTACATAAAGTCATTGGTGAACAGAATATGCTATGTCTGTAACTAGCGGGAGAATTGGAGACAACATGAAGCCCTAACTTCAGTCGCGCTAAACCTAGTGTGTTTATCCGTTGTTGTATTGTTACAGAAATATGTGAAAAATCGTCATGCGCCACTAAAATTCTTCCAACCCCGATACAGGGACCTAGTGTAAGCCTTTTTCGGTTAACCTAGTTGAGAATTTTTGTGTTCGAATAGCATCAACTTGAGCAGTTTGACAATATCCCAATAACCATGCCGCTGTATATTTGTATCTGGAGAGGCAGATAGAGAAATGGTTTGTTAGTAGCTGAAAAGTTTAACATACAATCTAGCGACACACCCACAAAAACTCTGTTGCCCAGGTATATATATATATATATATATATATATATATATATATATATATATATATATATATATATATATATATATATATATATATATATATATGATTGACTCAGATTTTAAACGTGCGAGGTGAGTCGGTAAAGTAAACAGTGGTGAGGACGTGTCTTTTGATTATGCTCATCGGCTATTTGCGTATTTCAGCGACACTACGTTATTTCGTAACAGATTTGTGCACTCTTTTAACCAACTGCTCTTTCACCCTGGAAATCATTCACCCCTCGGTTCTGCTTGTTTACCATTCTCCTCAGTTACATCTAAACTGGTAGATACAAAGTGAGGTGACGCCTTCGATTGGTGGTCTTTAATTAAAACACTAGCGGTTTCTAAATGCAAGCTGGTACACAGAATTCGACTGGAATAACTGTTCGTTTAACTTAAGTTAATTATCGCTTAACTGCACGGTGTGTATTGTATTCACTTTTGAGCAACGACTGTGTGTAGACCGTCTTCAGATGGCAGATTTGGCATGTTGTGCCTTTCTGTGAAGCTTTTGAGATTGTACAGTCAATGAATTGATCAGGTGTAGTTCCTCCGTGAGACGGTTTTGTGTACACACTAATCCTACCCGTTTGAATGGCGTATTTCCATGTGCACAGTAATGACTGGTTGATGTGCAACTACTGAGGCTTGAATGTCACTTGGACCACGTGGGTTTCTTGTAGACTGTTCTGGTGGCTTATGAGTAGTGTGTTTAAAAATGACAGCCTATTGTTTTGCTTCAAATTCATCCTTAAGGGTCAAGTTATGCTATCATTCATTTTAAGCATTGCACCGTATTACCTGTTTATTTATTCACAGAAACTGTCATCAGTATAGCATTTGTTGTATTACAAGTTTGAGGTAGTTATAGCCCACTTTTACTCAACGCTTAACGTGAAAAACTAAATAAGATAGGTCCGTGTGAACTCCTCACGGCTACTCTGTCCACTTAACTTTAAAAATGAATGAGCAAATGAAAGTTCACATCTTCAGTACTTAGCAATACAGTTGCATCTGAATATCAGCCAGTCGAGACAGCTTACTGTGAATCGCACCAATTAGCCCGTGTACACGGGTATTCGTTTTGTGTATGGGGACTTTCGTGAGCAGTGACTGAACGTCTGCAGAATGCATCAGTTCCGAATACATTGTCGTTACAGTGGAGTTAGAGTGTTGACCAGTCAGCGTGCCAACTATTGTTGTAGTCTGCCTGTTACCGAATAAGTGGCGTCCCAATCTTATGTGCCTTCAGGAAACCGTTGTCGCGAATTCACACGAGTTGAAAGCCTTGTGTGCCGTTTCGCTATTTGTACATATTCGTAAGGTTAGATACTGTCTTATACAGTCCACTGTTTCGGTTGTATTGCCTCTTATGCTTTTTCGTGGGAATACTGACACCTGCACATATACATCAGTATAGAATGGCGACTTTGGGTCCTGTATCTGGCTTGTTTGCAGCTACTTCGTTCAATTTAAGTTCCCAGAACGATGGAAACTGTTATCTCTTGATAGCACTCGGGCTATGTAAGTGAATTCGTTTTGAAATCGGTTTAGGTTGTCGGCACTGTGTGGTCGAAGATCAAATTATAAGTCTGTTAGCTTCGCACACTGGGTTTAGTCACAAACACGACTAGGTTTGTGTGATGGCATTTTATGATAAAGAACGGTTCAATGTATACTAACTAGTGTTGTTTTACTGGGCATTATAGGAGAGTATTTCCTCTTAGTCAGACCACAATCAATAAGTGTGCCACGAGTCATCTTTCTGCCGTCTCCATTTGTCTCTACCTCACCTCTTTAAGCGAACGCAGTAGTTGACTGTCTTTGTTCGCATTTCTACTCTACAACTGTGCACCTTCAGTTTTGTGCCAGTTTATGGACTGCCAGCATTTCGCAATTTGTCGTTTAACCACACGCCGACCGCATTGTTCTCTCTCTCTCACTCTGATACAGCTGACTGAACTGTGTTGTTGACCCGCATGACCTTTGACCTCGTCTTATGTCATGTTTGATTCATGGACATGACCACAAAAACTCGGATGTTCAGAATTGGTTGTTCGATTGAAGACACCAGTTGTCACAAGCTGTTTGGTGTGTAATCTGGCCAACTAAACGTTTAACTGGCATTTTGTGTGAATCTAGTTATTGTGTTGGTAGTTGCTTGTCTATGTTTTTTTGTTACCACTTGGACTTATTTGGATCAACTTGTACGTCAAACTGAAGCAGTTTGAAAACGGGTTCAACCTAATTCATTCTTTACATAGTCAGTCAGATCTGTGTCAGAATTTGAATAAATAATCCTTACCAATGCAGAACTAAACGTTTGTGTATCCCATTTGCGGAAATTTTTGTTACAGCTGTTATGACTGTGGACGTTAAATCTGACTGAACTCCAAGTTCTCCGAACGTTTTCTCAACGTTCGTAAGATCGTTGGCTTAACAGAGGGATAATTGACAAAATCATTGCTTCGACTACATTCGAACCTGCTGGCCAACTTGGGCATACCATATATGCACTGTTCTTTGTGGTTCATTTCAATCTGGACTCGAAAGGCATTTGTTCCAGCCACTTATTTTTTTCAAATAAACAAACGGCTTTCAGGAAATACTGTAAGAAACGAACTCCAAATCGAAGTGTAGCGGGAACACGTGCGCTTGTCGTTGAATTCACATCCACCCGAAGTTTCTGTTCGTTTATTTGGGACGCCTAAAGAGTCCTTAAATCCCGCTAATCTCTATAACTCTAGTTAGCTCCGTTCGATTGATACGCGCTTGCAATCAATTCACTTATTGGCTAAGGTTTATCGTATGCTTCTAGCCAATCTCATCATCATCATAGCAACCATGAGCTTGAACAAAAGGTACTATGGCTCTGGCCGCCACTCACCTCAACAGTGACGTGCAATATCCTAGAAGAAAACGTTACTAAAAAGGTTGAACATTATCAAAAGAAGACTAAGCGGAAAAACTAGAAATGGTGTGAATACAGGTACGCCATTGACTGCGTCACATCGCCATCTCGGATAGCGTTTCCAACCAGCGGTTTGAGTGATCACGAGGACCCCACCCAGGCAGGCGACACCTATCCACTTTGCTCAGTGGAGCAGTCAAAGCGTTCATATTTCGTGACCATGTTGTTGCTTGGCCATCATGTGGTTTTACCCAACTGTTAGTGGTCTCAGTATATGATGCTCGGTATGGTAAACGATCAGATGACATACGGAGTACGTGACCCAACCATCGCAGGCTGTGCATTGTAAGTAGTTGACCAGTTGATCGCGTATCACGAGCTATCCGGAATACGCGCAGACAAACTGCCACATTGCTCACGCCATCAGTCCATTTAATGTGGGATAATTGACGGAGACAACGATGGTCAAACACAGCAAGTCTGTTGACATCTTCCTTGCGAACAGTCTAGCCAATCTATGTGTATAGCATGTTTTCTGCACTGTGCCCCTTTTCCCGTCTTTGCTGCAAGTGTTGTCTGATTTCCATTATTTAAACCATCATTCATCATCGTAGACAGCAACACATCAGTGATTCGCACTGATGCTTAACTGTCACACAACCACGAAGAAAAAAATCCATATGGGAAGAGAGAAGAAAAAAGAAGGGGAGGGGGACCTAACTACTAAAAATAGCTACGTCTGTATGGAAATATACAACATCAAGGTGCCTACACATTGCAAACAAATAACTGAGCTATAAGTGAAAACAAAGCGTCATCAGCAGAACAGCTTCCCTACTATTTTCACTGCCCCGCGTCATTAAGTACATTCACTTCACAGACAACTCGATCAAACAACCACAACACTCACGCCACTGAGCTCGATTAGCCTCCGTCTCACCTAACGTCTCAAGCCACCGACTGTGTGAGTCGCGATGGCCCCAGCTTAAGAGACGAACCTGATCTACGGTGACCAACCCCTTCGTGAACGATTTCGTTTGTCTGTGAGACTGGACCTTGACGTGGTGTGACGGTTTACACATCTCGATGACCTATTGGGCTAAACTGGACAGTGTGGCCACCACACCGATAGAGTCACTCATGCAAGGCAGGCCAATAGGTAGAGGTCTGACAAATCAGTCTCCTAGTCCTCCATATTGGGGGTTGGAAGAAGATTGGCGTCTTTCTCCGAAAAGTACCAGTTCTGATACGTTGCCACACACCCGTTGCCTTGCGGTACAGGCTGTTGAGCCAAAGGCTTTGGTTGAGAACTCTAGTCGTTCTCCTGTCTAGGTCTGGGCGTCCTGGCAGTATCTCAGCCCAAATACAACCATTAATAATCACAACACAAGTAATTCCTTGTTGAGGCCGAATCTCGTTTAGGTGGCGGTTTTGCGGTAGCAGCACACTGATCAGATGATGGCGGGCGAATGTTGCAGCTGTGCGCTGAGCATAAGCCTTTTTAGCCTGCACTAGTTTTAGGCATTGTGCACGTCAATACTATGCAAGGTATATTTAGCTGTCGCCATCCCCGAATCAGGCCTGATCTCAGATAGACCACATAGCTGTTAGTTGTAGGTGGCGGGGTTCCATTCAAGACTGTCGTTCCTATTGGAGCACATGCTTGCATTCAGATCATGCGTTGGTATGTTGTCGTGTTGTTCTTACTTTTGTTGGGTAACGACCCCACCGACAGCAACGACTGGCTGTTGAGAAACTGATTATACCGTCGGTAAAGCATACGTACCAAACCAGCTTAGAAAGCTGCCTTAGTGGTACTCACTCCGAAGATCCTAATAACCGCTGGGCTCAAATCTCACAGGTCATTCATAAAGCAGGTACTGTAGCATGCGGCACAGTAGTATATGGGCCAAACAAACATTGGATTTCAGAGAAATCCGTAGGGAACTGAAACGTAGTCTAAAGGTTGATCGTGAGGCTTAGTTAGTGGAAAATGTTAACGAAATGGAAACCGGTTTCGCTTCAGGGAACATCGGCAAACTCCTTAAGCTGATCCGTGCCACTGGTCCCAGGCGGTTGTCTGTCAACGTCTATCAACGAGACAAATGGCACACTCATCTATAATAAGTCCAGAAGGTTAGAGCGTTGGGCGGAACACTTTGGGGATCAGTTTAGTTGGTTTATTGTTTCTATTGTGTTGCCACCACAAATTTGTGATGCAACGCCCTGGTTGGTAAATTTAGAACCACCCACTGAGACTGAGGATCGCAATCGCCTTTCGGTTCTCAATCGTAATAGGGCTGCTGGTCTGGATGATCTCTTGCCGGCAATATTCAAAGAAGGTGGTGAGGCGTTAGTGGAGGCCTTGATTTAGTTGTTTCAACTTGTGCGGACGACAGAGACCGTCCATCCATGCTGGAGTCACTAAACAACAGTTGCCATATTCTGGAAGAGAGCCCGGGGCTCTTGCGAAAACCATAGAGGGATTAGTTCGACCCCAGTCATTTCAAGGGTTCCGGTATCCATTATACTTCGTTGACTAACTGCAGTTCGAGAGTTAAACGTTAGCGAAGAACAGGCAGGGTTTCGCCATGGGCGGTGTTGTATAGATCACATTTTTACCCTTCGTCAAATTTTGGAGCAGCATCATGTGTACCGCCGGTCAACAATTGCCGTATTCCTGGACTATAAAGGTGCATTCGATTCGGTGGATCGATCTACACTTTTAGAGTAGCTTAAACGCAGGGGTGTACCGACCAAGTATGTGAACATACTGTCGGCGCTTTACTCCCATACTTCGGTTCAGGTTAGAGTTTACGGCGAACTACCTGGCAGTTTCAGCACGAGGAGCGACGTACGTCAAAGATGTCCACTTTCACCATTTTTGTTCAATTTCGTCATGGACAAAATAATGGAGGATTGTCTCCGGCACTCACAAGATGCCGGCGTGGACCTCCTATCTAGTTGAAGGCTGACTGATCTTGATTATGCTGACGGCAAGGTGTTGTTGTTTGACAACTTTCATGCTGCACAAACAACGCTAAACACTATTTTGTGTTCTGCTAAGTACTTCGGAATGCGCTTTGAAGCCTCGAAATGCAGAGTGCTTCCGCCAGACTGCTGTGATTACGTAGATTTAATGTTGCATAGTGAACTCATGGAGGTTGTTTCATCCAATGTCTCACTCCCTGTCTTACTCACCGAGTCTTCTCATACGTGTGACTGCCGACTATTTTCGACCGTTTTAGCCTGACGTTATCGATTCGGTCAGTTTGTTTTATCCCTCTGCATTCCCCGTTATTCTGCTTAGCTTCACGTAGGATGTCATACAGAGTTTGGTTATCTGAACGAATTGAGATATTGTCCTCACCACTGTCCTTGTTGAACGAATCATGTGTGCAAATGGAATTAAGTACTGTCTTTCTCATCCACTGCTGTCACCATACCAGAACCTTTCTTTATAGTTACTTGCTTTTTGGGCGTATCATTCACTGAGGGATTCCTATTGAACGTCTGTAAAGTAGTCGATGTCTGCTACTCTGATCCTAATAATAGAGGCTGATCATCCGAACCCCAAGCGTAACAACTTGATTCTAGCATGTGCCAGTTTTTGCCACTGTGGGGTGGTTGATTGATGCATCGTACTCTTGAGGTGATTTCTTGATGTTTGCCGACTAGGCCGTGCTTTAAAGTTGCTAATTTCGTAACTAAGTTCGATACATTCTATACAGTGTAGCAGTCACGCGTGATGCGTACTGAAAAATAACCTCTCGAAATGCATACGAGCAGTTGTTGACATACAATGTTAGAAGTTACTCACGTAGACTTCCGTCTTACATTACCGTGCCTTTAACCATATCCCCTCTTGGTGCCTCTTTTCCCGTTGGTGTTTTTCGGGGACTCGACCAACTGTTCAGTACTGTAACTGGGAGAGTCCTTTGCCTTGACAGTTCTTCTGTTATTGGTCGATCGAAGAGAGATGTCACTTTGAATTGAGGTCTTTGTGTGCCTACTTACCCGTTGAACGGACTATCAGGTTACGATCCGTGATTCCTTGAAAAATCCATACTCATTCCCTAAGCGAACAACTGGACTCCCTGTCTTCTGCGTAATGAGGATAATCCGTGTAGATTGTGGCATGAAGGAAACAGAGGCCTGTCGGCAAATATCCCATAGTAATCGAAGTGTTTTGAAACATTGTGGACAAAACCTACAGAGTAAAATGGAGCTCATTTAAACTACAAAGATTTCGGAGCGGGCTGCACAAACCAATAGAATCTTCATTGAAAGTCGAATGGAAATACCCACAGGGTGACAAATCTGTTATAGTGATATCCAACCCACGGTAAACAGTTTTTGTACAACTGATCAAGTTATTAAACATTTTAAGTAGTGGGCAAAAAGTGCTGATCGCCGAACTTTTTGGGAAACATTAAGAACTTGCTGTGCCCATGGCAAGTCACTGATTTTTAGTGGGTTCACACATTGATGGTACGGTTGATTCAGCAGACGTAAATAGAAACACTTAACTTATGTTGAATTAAATTACGAATATCAGTTATGTGTATCGTCGTACACACTTCATATTTCAAGTGGCCTACCACAAAGGTAATTACACTCCCTTCGTTTTAATCTACCGGGTCTAAATGAACAATGAACGGTTTGTTGCTTATCGGTTGTGAGATGGGCGTCCGAAAACAAAACAAACTCATACATATATGTTCGCGTACACGGTTGCCGGTTAACATTCCTCATACGTCTACCATTGCCTATCGTTCGCCTGTAGAATAATCTTACATGTAAGTTAGGATGCCTTATCAGAAACAATTTAACCCACTACCTTGTTGTATATAACATAAACTGTTAGAATTCGCCCATTTCACCACTGTTCCTTCGTTTCGTGGCGTTTTCTAGGTTATGGACATCTGTACGCTTGTTTCAGCTCCTGATTGAAGAAACGCTGTTTAAACTCATAAATTAGGTTGTTTATGCAGCCGAAGTCTCACTAGTTTCCACTTCCGTGGTTCCACTCAGACTGCCGCCTCCACCCACTACTAACCACATGTGTCTGAGCTCGTATTTCCCGCCCTGTGCGTTTGCCTGTTCTTGCCAGTCACATGGTTTGTTTGGTCTTCCTTTGGCCGTCCTGCCACACGGAGGCATGACGCATGCGTCCACAGCCAACCTTGAACTTTGCTTGTCCATTTTGCTTTGTCAGGGTCATATGCCCTAGTCGCGCACACGCACAGTTTGCATTCCCATCTGCTTCTGCTGGACTGGTCACGCTCAGTCTGGGTCAGAAGACGAATCATCATGCCATGGAAATGCACTGGTAAGGGGTGTAGCTGACTGGCTAGCGGGTAAATACTAACTACCATCGCGTTCGGTCGGTGCAGTCATGCGTAAGCAAGAACAAGGCCTGACATCGTGAACGCACGAGGCACCCGACTGACAAGATCATCGGTCGTTGGGTTCGATATGCGTGTGGAACGAGACGTGATTTTTGTGGTGAAACGACACTTCGTGAATTGTGGGTGGACAGGACACAGCAAAAGTGATCCCTGGCGGAAAGGGAAATTTGTTTGGCCATCAGACCCACTCAGTTAAGTGGCCTCCATCTGGCAGAAAAATTGTTTCAAAATGTGGCCGACAGTTTACATTGAGTTTCCCTAATATAGAAAGTGGTCAACTCGTCATGTTACGATTGCAAGAGAGCAAAAAAAACTGGCAGGTGGCAGACCCAGGTTCTGATGTTTAGGAATCGGTTCTCAGTTGTCCTCACTGGTCAAGCCTTGTGTCTAAGTCGGTTTTCTTTCTGTCGTCTCAATTTGCTCTTTGTGCTCAGTTATGTTGGAGAGGAAGCACCTCGCTGTCTGGTTTGCGCTGATAGGGTTAGCGCTAACGTAGTTCACTTTTTTTTAATGTTCTGGTTTACATTCACAACCCATCGTGTATATTTATCGTACTGTAACAGGGGGCACAGCAAATACTTTCTGTGTATAATCTCGTGAGACTGTTCTTTCATCCATGAGCTTCTGTAGCCATGGTTGAAGGTCAATGGGAATTCATGCTGTAATCTCAATCGCCTTATTTTCATGACTTCGAGATTCACCTGTTTTGTCGAAACGTCTGCTTCCATTTGCGCTGGGTCCTCGCACGTTATCTTGTTGCAGTAGTTTCAACAATAGTCCGAAGCCATTATTAATCGAATTTCTATCGATTCAATAGGCTTTTGTATGTAGAATGTCGAAAGATGATTCTACAATGGCCGGATAGTTGCTGTGATTCAAATGCTTGTTGTTCGATTCTGTGATTTCTCCCCCCCCATCATTTAGACCAGAGGTGTATAACCCTCTGATCAATGTCCGGACGTGTTATGAACGGCGTGCCATATTCATCCACAACGGTGGTTCTCACACTTTCCCAGTTTCTTGTTCCCTTGTTTTTGTGAGTACAACGTCATCGCCTCCTGAACGCCCTCGTCTTCTCGATTGCGTGAACATTAAGTTCAGAACGGCGACAGTATATTGTCTGCAATGATTCAGTGCTCAACGACCATTGTAATGGTTGACTGTAGTACAGCTTTATCAGTCTATCAACATGGAGCTGAAAGTCACTTAAAGAAGTTATCGATTCTCACTGTCAAAGGTTCGAAACACCTCTTCCTGTCCACTTCCCCACTATTCCACTCTTTCGTCTATGCACACATCGTCCACTAGTGGGTAGCATCGTCCATTATTGAAAACGCCAATCTACATCCAATGAATGAAGTTAGGAACGACGACACGATGAACAATTTCAATTATAAATCAAGCAAATTAGTTTGTTGCTTCATTTTCTTTGTTATGCGAACGTCCCTCGTTGTTAGGTGAAGAGCTGGATAAGATCAGAGGCAGAATGTCATGTAAGTGAGTATTCGTGAGTTGAGTTGGTATTTCATTTGTGAGAGCAGTTGGTCGCATATATGTAAATACTGCCGAGGATAGATGTTATTTTATGGTAGGGACACGGATTGAATAATTTTGACTGGCAGACCGTAGATTGTCGATCCCTGGTTTGAGCAAATATTTGGTCTTAGAACCCACATTATTCACTGAGTTTTGTGTTTCTGTTATTGTTCGGTGGGACATTAATGAACGATATGTGGACTGTCTTTATTGACCGCTGTTTCTAGAGAGGGAAAGTATCAATTTGAGTATTTGCTCCTCTTGAGTGAAACAGGCTCATTGGTATTGGGTGGTATGTAGAAGTGGATTTTGGTTGATATTAATTGAGTCACTCACAATTGATGGCAAACGTTACATTCCCATAGGCTTTCCAGTCGAAAAGATGCATTGTGCTCTCCTTAGAGTTTGCCAGCAGTACGTATCCTTATCACAGTTTATCTTCGATTGATGCTTAATAATTTTCCCTTGTAATCAGCCCACTGCTTAGCATATTCTTTACCGCAGCTGCGAACCTGTCGTCTTTTTTGATCGCTTTGTCGATCAGTGCAAATTGTATACTGTTGTTTCGTTTTTATTCAAATCACTAATTGTACTTTTTTCTATCTCAACCACATTGTAATTCAAATCCATTGACGGTTGATAACTAATTCTTTTAATTGAGTTTCCTTTCGAAACGATCGAGCAGTGCTCGTGTGTTCTCTTACTCATTTTGTGATATTAATAACCCAAACTAGCTGTTTCGAGGGCATTCACCAATCACCTTTATCAATCTGTATGTCATGTCTACGATCTTGGATACGGTCATTCACGATTATCTTACGCTGTATGTGGTGATCTTTATTTTTCTCATTGTTATGTGTAATACTGCCGAGAGACCACGTTCTACCGAAATAATTGAGTTAAGCTAGTTATTTTAGAAAACAGAAATGAGCATGTTGAGGTGATACACATGACCGTTGTTTAGCTTCTGCTCTGAGGATGTTTTCCACAGCCGAATGAAGATCGTTGTGTGAAATGGGCAGTTGTTTTGTCTAGCTGTTAACCTCTTGGTTGGTTACCCAATCACAAACCTCGCCTTCTATTTAGACACCTTTCATGCCACTATCCGTAGAAATCAGCCATTTAGTTTACATTACTTGTTCACTTCCGCTCGATGAGTACAAATGAGCGTACGAACGATTTGGGTCGGTCCATGACATGTCAATTGACGACTGAATTTTTATCATTGGTCATAATTCTTAGTGCTGTATTTTCGACTCCTATCCCCTTATTTTTCAGGGCTGTTGGGTTTTGTCATTTGACTGGATTGAAACCTGTGCACATGTAAAGATGCGCGTGGAAGAAGAGGGTTTCGAAGTAACCGGATGCAGTACAACTCCACACTCCGGTGCACCGCGGCGCGCGCGGTTAGCCAGGGAAGCAGGCTCCCTGGGATTGTTTCATGGTTTTCGTTTCTGTTTTCTTGTAAGTTGTTTGGGCCGGTTCTCTCTCTCTCTCTTTCGACTACTGTGTATGGGTGTTCATGTTGACGATCTGTTTTACTTGGTTCACGCTGTTATGAATTGTTTACTTCCGATTGTTTTACGCTCACTTCCCACTTGTTGAGACTTTGCCTCATTCTCCTACCAGTTCATATTTGAAACCAAGATGCGCGTTCGTTTCGGTTCTCACTGTCCAAATCAAGAACTACGGTGACTGGTTTTCTTGTTTAGACTGCTCAACGGGTCAAATAGATTTGGAGGGAGGTTTTTATCGGCTGTCTTCACGTCTGGGTGTCGGCATGGTGGTCCGTCTCATGGCCGGTTTGTGTATCGGTGCTGATTACCAAGGTCTTGTTTTAAACTGATCTATGTCTTTTAACGGTGGTTCTCAAATCACCACTCGGCTGCAGCCTTCAGCCTTGATGGTTATTATCAATACAGCTTGATGATGGGACGCGCCTTATCCCTTCAGCTAATGGTTTTTAGTAAGCGATACTAACTATCTAAGGTGGTACCCACAGGGTTGGTGGTCATCTAATGACCTGGAGGTGCTCCCAGCTTCACTTCTGCACGATATGTAAAACAGCCCTGGACTTACCGGTTCACGTCGTACATCGGTCATCAAGATGGTTTGTCTAATGCACGTTGCCGCGTTTGTCTGCCTGTTCGGTTGTTCGTTCCAGTGATGCCACACGTGCATACTTCAGGCTTGCTCGCGCGTCCGCCGGAATGTCAACCCTGTCCATGCACACACTAGCAGATGTGAACTTGCCTCTTTTTCTGTATGGGAGGTCCAGACAAGCCCGTAACGTTCTATGCAGCTGTCTTCTCTTCAGGGGAGTACCAGAAAATTCGTGAATCTATTGAGATCACTGTATGCTCACCCTGCAAGCAGGGTGAGAGTTTATGGACAACTGTCTCGGGCGTTCATCACTTCTAGTGGTGTTCGTCAGGAGTGTCCGATTTCCCCTTTCCTGTTCAATTTTGTTGTGGACGACATTCTGGAGTGTGCGCTTCGCGAATCCAGTGGGCTTGGTGTTGAGCTTCTTCCTGGCGCTAGATTGACCGATCTCGAGTATGCGAGTATGCCGAAAACATGCAGACCATGCTGGACAGGTTGAGCGACCGAGCTGGTTTGTATGGAATGCGCTTTGCACCTTCAAAGTTCAAAGTGTTGCTTCAAGACTTGGGCACTTCAACTCCTACTTTTTTCATTGCAGGTAATCTGCTTGAGATTGTGAACAGTTTCACATACTTGGGTAGCACTATTTCGTCAGCTTGCAACATTGCTGATGAGATATCAGCGAGAATAGCAAAGGCACGAGTTGCCTTTGCCAAACTGCGTCATCTGTGGCGTCGAAAACATGTTCGGTTGTCGCTGAAAATAAGAGTATATAATGCTTTCGTGCGTTCCATTTTGCTCTATGGTTCGGAAACGTGGCCTGTTCACAAAGAAGATATCAACAGACTTGCTGTGTTTGACCATCGTTGTCTCCGTCAATTGGCCCATATTAAGTGGACTGATCGCGTGAGCAATGTGGCCGTTCGCCGGCGCTTATTCCGGAACGCTCGGGATGCGCGATCAATTGGTCAATTAATCACGGTACACAGCTTGCGATGGTTGGGTCACGTACTCCGTATGTCATCTGATCGTTTACCGTACCGGGCATTATATGCTGGGGCCACCAACAGTTGGGTAAAACCAACTGGTGGTCAAGCAGCAACTTGGTCACGAAATATGAAGACGTCGACTGCTCCATTGAGCAAAGTGGGTAGGTGTCGCCTGCCTGGATGGGGTCCTCGTGATCACTCAAACAGCTGGTTAGAGACGCTATCCGAGATGGCGATGTGTCGCAGTCAATGGCGTACCTGTATCCATACCACTTCTAGTTTTTCCGCTTAATCTTTTACTAATTTTCAGACTTGTCAATAGGGTTTTCTTCTAGAATATTCCACGTCATTGTTGAGGTGAGTGGCGGCCCGAGCCATAGTACTTTTTGGTCAGGCTCATGGCTGCTATGGTGATGATGATGGTCCTAACAAAGTCAAATCCCGTGACAGAACATGATTTGTAAAATATCTACATTATGTAGTTTTTCCGGCCCTGGTATTTATCACCAGCGCAAACTGGACATGAGATGAACTACCGTGTCTCTCCTCACAATGGAGTGTTAACTAGCAATACTACTAGAAAATGTATTTTGGCGTTTATTTCGATGATAAGGACCAGCGACCGTTGTAGGTTTAATCTCGCCTGTGGCCAACATCAGATGTAATTAACCGTTCTTGGATGCCTTCGAAGTTAACCTGACTTTTGAAACGTTCAGCAAGCAGATGTTGAGACGGAAAACCAAAACGTGTTAGATGGTATTGCGGTTCGTTTTGGTAAACGTTCGATCCTAAGGTTACCTCGACGACGTTTCATTTGGATATGCACTATTTCAGTCATCTGGAGGGAATTATTAGTGGGATTTCTCTTTCCCCACAGTGATTATCCCACGGTTCAGTTATTATAGAGGCGAGACAACATTTTGGGTTATGGCCGACAGCACAAATCTTCTCCACCGCCTCGAATTCCGGCTGATGCCGATCTCTATCTCTCTCTCTCTCTACTTGATGAGCTTGTTAGTCCAGTGTGTCGTCAAGCCAACGGGAGTGTTCAAGTGATCATTCTCTATGTGCTGGGAGCAAACCGAGAGTGATTGCGTCAGACGATGAATACTGTTCGAATAAGTGATTCTGACATGTTAGGGTTAATCAACAAAGATTTATGAGTATCAAATATGCGGTAGAGGCGATCAATTAGGCTTTGGTGTTATCTTGTGTCTGCGAAGCGACTTCTTGAGATAGTGGACATAAATCATCTGCGTATGTTCTGTGCCTCCGTCCTTGTGAATTAACCGGATAACATCGACGAGTAAGCAACAACGATGCTAGAAACCGGGTATTTTTTTTAGCGATATTCAGATTAGTTCATTCAGGCAGTTGCATAAACTTTGCTAAGGATATCATTCTAAGCACTTTTGGGGATGCCGCAACCAACTGGTGTACAGTGCGAGAATGACGAGTTGTGACTATGTATAGAGAACTGAAGTCAGTTATACACGAGTTAACCACTGCAGTTTGTTCTTTCCCAGGTTGGTGCCCCCGTAATTTACGTAAAGACGTTAGGATGCCATCAAATTGGCGCTTACTTGCTGTTGGTTGTGACCTACGGACGATTAACCAAGTGACGCAGTAAATACCGCAGGAAAGTTGTCTTGCAGACGCAGTTTTACTTCTACTCATAACTCGGTTGCTTCTTTACGAGGTCCAGGTGCCTTAATATTGAACGTTTAAGTTTCAGGTTCCATCCTTTCCCTCCGTTTTATTTTCAAACTGTGGCTTGTGCTTCGTAGTGTTCTAGGGTGATTGAGCGCTAGTGTAAACAATTAACGCATTGCTGTGAGTATTTATGGCAACGTATTCGTTGGCTAGTTTAGCCGTGGATTGATACTCGAACAATCTGCAGGATGAACTTCTGCTCAAGAAACTTAGTAGACTTAAACAGTATGCCTGCTTATCATCATGCAGTTCGATTATAGAATGTTTAAACTTGATCGTTTGTAGTCACCTAAAATCTTTTTCATTTTTTAGGGTCCGTTTGTATACCCAGTCCCTCCGCGTGCTGAGTTGGTCACACTTGCTCGTTCTGGCGGTGCCGCTGTCGTTCTTTCTCGTGAACGTTGCTCTCCGCTTCGACTAGCTCGTTTGGCAGTGGAGGTGGCCGATTTATCTGCGACGTCGTCCCATTGTGATTCCTGGGAGGTTGTTGAGTCGTCGTCATTCGGTGCTATGGAAGAGGACCATGAAGAAGACGGTGATGGCGACCGGTCACTAGCTCACGATGCGGGAACGCCCACATCCAATGCCATCAGCTCTCCACTACTGGTGTTCTATGACCCCGGACAACATTCTACACTTGTTCACGCTAAGACTGCACAGACCACGCCTTACGCTGTGCAGACCGTCTCTCAAGCCCTTACTTTGCTCAAACCACGAACCGATCGAGTCAGTCCGGCTGATCCCCCGTTACGCGCCGTCCCTTCCACTTGGTTGTTAGACTGTGCTGCAGAGTATACTATTCTCCCCTTTCCAAATTTATAATTGTATTGTCTCCAGAGCTATTTTTTTTTAAATTTTAAACTGTCGGTTGAATCCCATTCCGAGCTGAATTTATTGTTCCAATAACTGCCTCGTTTTTCATCAATTCCCGAGCGAATTTTACAGTTCGACTTAGCGAAAAGATGTTATCAAACGAATAGTTTTGTTTCACCTTCTGTTAGCCACCTATAAACTACTATTACACTTCGTTCGTGTTCAGGTAGAATGCTTTTTTGGTGTTGAAGTGGATTTTGTCTAACGAAACGGTACATGTGGCTAACATCTATCATGGGATCTGATTTAATGCGATGTTTTTTAACTCGCGTCGACGTTCATGTGGTAGTCCTTTTCACGTGAAATTCATTTCGCTTGTGACTGGTTCCTTTTGATCCTCACTAGATGTTTCTCAACAACTCAGTTTATCTTTGTCTGTGCACATGTACGAAATGGTCCGATTCATGGCGAGGTGTTTGCAGGTACATATATAGGCGTCAGGACTTTCAAGTATCTAAAATCGTGTGAAAATCTAACTCTTCAGTAGAACAGACTTTGAAAGGTGCATGTACCTGAAGTTCCATTTAGACCGATATCAACCCTATACAACTCCCCACGACATTACCTGGCGAAGGTAATGAAACCAGTACGAGACTCTGATTTTTTGAAAGATAAGTTCCGTTTAGCTGTGATGTTAGAACATTTCATCTCACCGAATTGACACAGTGTTCACTTGGAACATCGCGTTATTAACGGACGCATCATTAGAAAAATCTATCGACTTTCTGTTCGTCATCGATTCAACTACGATAATGAACGTTCCCCGAAAGTATGTTAAAATGATTAGTAGTTTTGTTGTGCACTTCCAGTGTAAGATTTACTTTTCAAAGCACACCTTGTCAAAATTACAGTATCGCGATGAGCAACTCACTTTGTCCTGATCTCGCCGATACTTTTGCGCACAAAGTGGACAGCCTGATAGTCTATGAAGGATATCCTGATGATATTCTCCTGATTGCTAGTAACGACACCCACACATGTCACACGTTATAACTGAAACTAATAACTTATTACCGTTGAAAGACGTCACCGTGACTCAAGGGAAGGATGGATTTGTTCACCACACTATCTAGCGAAAACGCGTGGACTGACACGTTCGGTTTCTGGCTTTGTTCCAGTGGCATATGGAAGGAACACCCGCTATGTGACCGGCTAAGACTGATTTACACCAGCAACACTAGGCGATGAAAAACTGGTTGACGTCGTCTAGTTGAACAGTGCTTTAGATTAGCTGTTTTCCGTAAGATTAGTTGTCGTATGCTGAAAGGTCATGTTATGGATAGCAGGTATTTAGTGTGCGACCCACTGCTCCACGCTACGATGACTGCACTTTCTTTCCACAGTTGGACAACTCAACTCTTTTTTCCTGAATTCGGAATGTCCCGTTCGTACGCTATGTTGTACGTGTTCCGTCGAGCTTATCACATACCACCCTAAATGAACATTTCGCCCTCGCTTCTCGAACTCGTCCAAGTTGGTTTTTTGTAAACACTGACTTAGTTCGACTCACTACCGTGTTCTTTCTTGTTATCTTAGCTGGATGAGGTGGGCATGATGGGTCCTGGTTGTTAAACCACCGGCCGATTGAACGACCTATACGTCCAAATGCTCCTTCTATAGTGATTTGACAGAGCGCCAACTTGGAATAAAGATTGTTGAAAGTCTACTGGAATGGGTCCAACAAACAGTCATCAGGTGACGACGACGAACAGCCGAAAGGAACAGACGTAATCGGTCACGTAGCATCACCTGATGACACCACATGTAAATGATCCAACAAACGGTGTTTACCTTCTGTCTTCGACCCGAAACAAACTTCTGTTACAGTGCGCAGCGACAGTCACACACGGATAATATTTTTGTACGTATAACAAAACACTGAACCTCCCTTGGCCATGTATCAATAGTCTGGATCGATCTGTTACGTAGGAGTACCGATTTCCTAAGAAACTTTTACAACCCAAGTTACTGACGTTAGATAATTGGACTCAACTAGTCTCACTAACTTGACATTGTTAGTTACCACCCCTCACCCTATTGATGTACTACCTCTGCCGAACCCATATAAATGTGTTGTAATTAGCCTGATAATGAAACATTGAAAACAAGCTTGTTTGCTACGCGCTTTTCTCGACTAAACCGGGCATATTCAAGGAGAACTGTTTTTGACCTTTCTGATTCGTTGGTAGCAGCTGAGAAAGTTCTAAACCCTTAGTTTTGTTTCGCCGGATTACGATTTGTTTGCCTAACTTACCTGCACTAACCTCCAGAAGAAGTACAACAAATTCCGCTCTAATATACATCATATCACACTTTATCCACTCCATTCAACTTCACAATTGGAAGAGGTTGTTTCAAGTATAACATGTTAGGGAGATGCCAATTGCGATAAACACGAGTATTTTGCATAATTTGTGTATATGTGTGCTCGTTGCCCGTCTTACACAAGTCCTTCCACATGGACGGTAGTGATAGTTATTAGTGAGCACCGGTAGTTTCATTGCTCACGCGACACCCTCCTTTTGTCCTCCTCAGTTTGTCTTTATCATTTTTATCAGTAGGAGCTTAACGGCTATTCAAGCTGTCGATCGCATGTTTTCACCGGTTGAACCATAGCGTTGGCTGCTTCATTTAATCAGCAATATTCACTGGACCATATTTAGACAGGTGGCTATGCTTCCATTTATTTGGATTAATACATGACTGGCAAACCGCGTTCATCATACTTGACTTGGTTTGCAGGCATTTTGCATTAGCCATCCTAATGATTATCTTGTATTCGTTATAATTACATATAGCTGTTTGTTCGAATAGGGGTGTCAGTCGCCACCCGATTTGTATCTTGTGCATCCACAATACCCATTGATTACTCTGTGTTGTGCCTTTTCTTTCATCAGACTGTATGCTGAACTCCAATAACCTAGCAACTAATTCAATCACAAAACTGAACTCCGGGTCTAATTGTTACCCGTATGTGCATTGCTTATTTCGAAATTGTCTTCGCCGTGGTGGTTCTTGCTGTTTCTCGCTGACAAGTTACCGGGGTCTATTCGATGCAAACCAGCTGGTCTAAATTGGCCATCGCAGTTACATCTTTCAGAGTACATTTTTAAATGCAGCCCGCTTGTTTCTGCATGAACAACCGAGCACCGGTCCACGCGTCAATAAAGCTTCTTTCGAAATGACTGTCATCTCTCTACTGTTTTTTGGTTTCTGTGGATCGCACATAGCAGTCCTGCAGAAACTTCGGTAGACCATAGTGGCCACCGTTGTGCCTTAAATTTTACCGGGGCTGACTGATCCGAACTGAAGTATTTACAGCTAGATGATCGGAATGGTGCACTGCTCACAGTTTCCCGTCGTTCTGACATCTGAGTGTGGCCCCTTCTAGCCCTTTTCGAAAGTTCAGATCAAGAATTAAACTCCAACACTCATTTTTGGAAGGTGAGGAAAGACTGACCAAATTTAAATGGTTTTCCATCTGTAGCGATAGATTCCCATCTGCTCACCATAATCGAAAGGCGTTGACTTCCACTTGGCTGAGAACACCTACACACCGGAGCTACCGATTGAACTTATTGTCTCTCCTCGAAACTATTAATCGATCAGAAATTCGTTCCTAAGTAGAGGAAAGGGTTCGTCTCTTACATCCCGGGATGCCCGCGATACTAAAACTGTGGGGAACCGTCTGCTACCCGCACCATACGTTTGATGCATCTTTCCGTTCATGCGTGAGAACACCTATCTCACAGATGCCTAGTCGATTAAAAATAGTTCCCGTTTACCAGCAGTGGAACCGTAGAGTTGCTTCTAATAGTTTGTCACCAGTCTAGAGATCACGAACTTGCCAAATTGGTGTGTCGATAAGAACACAGCAGTTTAGTGCCTGTCTCTGTCGTCGTTATTCGGTTGTCATGAAAGTCTCGCGTTTATGACCGACACCCATATTTGGGGGCGTCCCTGGGCAAGGATTGAAGTGTACGGGTTTGCTGCAATCCAACCAGCCGGCGATTCTCATCAGCTTATCAGGCCTCTGGTAGGCGGACAACCCGATTCGCTAGACTCCTTTTGTCGCGCTAGTTCGTTTTGTTTTTTAGTCTGTTCTCTTTCAGTGAACTACTTTCTATTGTATGCTCGTCAGACTAGTGCTAAGAAGACTGGCTAGGCAGTAGTCGTTGACATATGCAACGTCTTGAAAATGACTGACTGAAAAGTGTGTGGATCTATGGGGGCTGCAATCAACCTTGAATGACGTTTAGTCCGTATGAACTTTAACCCACACGGTAATTGTGTTATCGGTCGTCGGTTTCATGGTCCCGATGCTTGTCCAGATTTTCCGATTGCAAAGGTGTGCTTGCATCCAAATTCGATACCTAGGACTTCGTTCTGTCTTGCTAGTAGGTCCATCACGTAAGACTGCTCGTCAGAATTGCAGTAAATCCGACACTCGTCCTGAAGGCACATGGGCACCCACTTATGGTTTCTATTGTAAATAAGCGATAAACCTTCAGGACCATTGGTGTATTCTCACCACTAAGGATAACGGTTAGAGGTACAGATCAAACCGTGGCGCTGTCTTGGCATCGGCAGAATGTTGACAAAAATGCCCTGAGCAACTGCAGTATTTCAGTAACAGTAAACAGGACCTACTTTTGACCAGCCGAATAATTTTGAGGTCAGTGTTCACATGTATGAATGGAAAGATGAATTGGCATGAATTTCTTCCCGAAGGCTCCCGAAAGAATTCTCAACCAAGCAAGCATCATACGCCGTCCTGATGTTGCAAGTTCCGTCGGCTTGTATCATCTGACAACAATCGTTGAAACTCGGCAAAACTGACGTTTGGAGACATAAGTTTAGAACGTAATGCTACGTGGATTCTTACTTTTCCGCGAACTTTTCGTCAGTATTGTACGTTTTGTGTCTGCTATTGACTAGGTGGTATGATCAGTATCCGATGCGTCAGACAGTGACAGGCTGAAAAACGAGGGTGTTAAATCGCAAAATAGAATGCTGGGTTTAAAAATAGGCGCCGGGGTTGAAATGAAGCGCCAGGCTTGTAGTGCTACGTATGGTTAAAACGTTGGGCACAACGTTTTAGATGAATGGCACAAGACTTGATTGGAATGGAGACCACTGTCAGTTTGGCCAGCTAGGTCAAGTTCGTCTCTGGGCTAGATGTACTGTGACTCACATAGTTTTTGACTGAAATGGCAGTTATTCGGGTTGTCGTAGGTTGGCTGGATGGACTGTGAGTTGGGAAGGATTAGTGAACCGCTGTGGTGAAAACTGGTAGGCTATTTGCAAATTATAGACACTAGTGTTGAACATTTGAAATTAAACAGATTTTTCGTAATTAGGTTCCATTCCTTCTAAACTGCACTTTCCTCTGGTTGTTTGGCGGCTAAACATCGCTGTAAGCCATTGATCCACTGTTGTCTTTTGAGAGTGTGGGTTTGTTGTTGAGACAGTTGTAGCCAGTACATTCACGATATCAAAGACAGTCCTGAATTTTTTTTAACATGCATTCTGCCGGCGATTTGCCATCTGGAACGTTCGGATTTGTGGTTATCCGGTAATTGGTCAGGAAGGTCTGTGAAACGTGATTTGGGGGACCTTTTCTGCTGGCTTTTATTTTGGTGCATCAGCCAAGTTCTTATTTGAACACATCCGAGTGTCTTCGCTGGAGAGCGTTTGCGACTTGACGGTGGACTTCTGAAGTCATCGTGGGCTTCTGTTGAGCTTGAGTGCGGTTGCAGATTTGGTTTAATGGTTTGTCAAATAAATGTAGTCTGTCGATCCAATTCAATCCAAAGAGATCTAGGCCAGGATTACGGGTCATGTAGTAGGCACACCTGATTGATAATCTGTTAAGAGCTGCAGCACAGTGAACTTCACCAATGATAGGCAATCGATCACCAGTAGCCCTACGCGCAAATTGGGTTGTGGGGCGTATTCAAGGTTTGCCAATCAGGTTCCACGTGCGATCAGAACTTGAAGTAATATCAGATGCTGTATCGAGCTGCAGTCTGACGGACTTGCCGTGGATGGAGACGGATACGTGCTTTCTGCGCGTCCAGTGATCGTAGTTTCTTGCTGCGAGAACAACCTGTGTTCTTGAGAAGCGGGGCTTGTGGGAGTTCTAATTGGTCAAGTGCTGGCGCTTCTTGAAACGGCAATGGTCTTCTCAGTTGCCCGGTCGGGAGTAGTGGGTGCACCGATGCTGTTTGAATGGGCAATATCGGACATAATGCCAACATAGTGTGGGAGGTTTTCTTCGGCTATCGCGTTCCGACATTGATGCAGTCTTGACCGGGACATTTGAGGACACCGTATAGACGTTTGATGGACTGCCCTGTTCGACCATAGCAGTGTCTTGCTTCAGGTTCACTAAGCGCTGGCATTCGGTAGTGATATCTTGCAGAGTGCTCTCGGGACATTGTTCTATTTTCGCCAAAATCTGTGTTCTGATAACTGTTTCCTTAGGTGACTGGAGTAAACAAGCGAAAACTGGACATTTGAATTGGTCTTCGGTCATTGTTCGAAGCTTGAACCGTTCGCAATGTCGACTGACTGTTCCAGCATACGTCACCCAGTCATCATCTACTGACTTCACGAGCTTCAGACACTGATGGCGTATGTTAAACAGGGATGATTGGTAGCCAAAAATTTGGGACAGCGTCTTTGTGGTCTGGTCAAAGCTGAAGTCCTTTGGGTTTTCCGGCAAGATAAAGTTGATGCACCGTTCATGTTCTGAGATACCCAATTTGCGGAGCAGCAGCCTTGCTTTCCGAGCATCATCCGTGTCTGACAGTTCCACCTTGAAAACATTCTCATACTTTTTGAACCAACACTCGAACGTGGTGCCCGTTATAGGATCAAACTGGAACTCAATGATTGAGCTGATCAAAGATTCCGCTGTGGGTTTGACGGATTCGCTGGATCCCGCTGTCGGTTGCTGGAAACTCAACTTCTGCGTCAGCGTTTCAATCAGTTTTAGCTGCGCTTGCTGGAATTGTTTCTGCTGCTATTGAAGGAGGGTTTGCATCTGCTCGAACGTTATTGGTATCATGGGTTCTTCCGTCGCTAAATATTGTAAATCCTCAAAAGGATACGCTGGTTGGTCCTCGATATAGTGGTGCGCTTGACAGAAGTCGAACTCTCCTTCTTGTAATAATTAACATGAAAATATTAATCCCAAAAATACCGCCACTGTTCCCGTATTTGTTCCCAAGGCAACCCAAAAGACGTGTACAAAAAACAGCTGTGTTCCGCTCCATAACGTGTGCGATAATGTGAAAAAATACAAGGTATTTATATGGCACGCATTGACCAAAAAACATTCTCGAATCATTATTAAGAACGACAATTACCGAAAAAAATAGTTAGGGTCACTAATGCGCGTAGCGGCCGCTCTGAACATTTCCGCTTATTAGGAGTGAGTCAATCGTTTTTTTCTGAAAGACTGAGCCGGCTTTGCATAGTAACGGAATGGACGCCCTAACAACCACCTGGGCAGATAAGTGACTTGGAGGTAATCTCATAACACTCTTTCCGCCAAGGTGAAGTTACGTAGGATCCACGACGAAGGATTGTCACACACTGGAAGGGGGGACATAACCACTGCAAACCTTGGAACACTGTGAGTTTCACATAACCCATCCCTACTAAACCAGAATAACACCGACCTCTCAGTCTCGTTCATGCTCATACGGTTCCATCTGTCCGCATATATGACGTACGTATATTGGGACATGTAACTGAATCGGCGTTAATGACGAATTACGGCTTCTATCTAGGTCTGTGCCTGTTCGCTTCAAGCCAACATAAGATACCGCATCATGGATTTCTATAATGCCCATTATAGCGCTCTAAAAAAATATCTGGCAGAATATTCTTAAGCACAACTGGATGAGGTATAGTGGAAAGATCTTTATTTGCAAGCTTACCTCAAGTAGCGGATATTGTGAAAAAATGGTATTACCTAAAAATGGGCGTAAAACGGTTTTCAATGTCAAAACAACAAGAAGACACGTTGCGGGCTGTTAACATTTCGATTTATCTTATCAGCCGCATACAAAAAACATGCAGAATATATAACAAGGGGGAGTGGTAACATTAGTTGAACAGAGTGAATTTTATGGTCAAAAAGCCGCTACCAGGGGAGGTGGACAGTGTGAACCATCAATTTTTACGAACACAACACTAGCTTTCTTTGTTTGATCAGCACAACTTCACTGATGGCCAGAATTTTGGGGTTTGGGTGTCATAGCAACACACTGAACAACCTGGTTGGGTCGACGTTGTGACCTGTCTCCAGGATGTGTTTCGCAATTGACGATGCCGAGTTTCGCGTTCTGTTGCTCCTTTAACTGCCTGTTCGCTCAGTAGACTGAATCAACCATTTTGGGAGGTGTTCGGCCACACGTTGATGCAAGCACCGGTCCGTTCTACCGATATAGCTGTCATTGCAACTGCAACTGAACTGATAAACGACATGTGAGACAGAATAGTTGTGTGTGACGTCTAGCGTTTCCATAACTAACTCCCCGAATTGATGATAAGAGGCAAAATTCAGCTGTAGGGTATGTGCGATTCGCAGCTGACTGAAGCTGATGATGTTTTTAATGTGTCGGAAAAGCTAATAGATCACAATGTAAGCTTTTACTCATCTACAAGAATACCGGTAAGTACAATGGATGAGCAGTGAAACCTGTGTGAATGGAGGCCAGCTGAATATTTGAAGCATACTACGTGAAACATCGGATGCTTAGTTTACTAAATATTTAAAGCAAGTGTAGATCCTCGATCTTTGTCAGCGGTGGGTCGTAAAAGTATTACCAGACCGTATCCTACATAAAACCTAGGCTTAAAACAGATGGAGAAAGGGTGGCACCGTGAAAGATGTCAACGTATTTTGTTAGGAGAATAAAGACATATTGGCGAACATATGTTTTCGATAATTCATCGTCAGACCGGTACAATTATATAAGGGATTAATGGAGTTAGATCGTGATATCAATCAGACTTATTACAGGGAAACTAGGTCACTGGTCAGTCAGTTGGCGATGACTTGATTGGTCGGTTACGTCACGCCTGTCCATTGGTTTGACCGCGCAGGTTGACCATCGATCCGGTGGATTTGTGGCCATGGTAGGTGCAGCGCCTGAACAAACCGCTTTTGATGACAATACCGGGTCAAGCAGCCTGATTCCAATCGCCTCGGCAGTACAAAGTGTTCTCATACCGATGGCTTTTTGATGGGTTGCCTGGCGTCCGCTTTCAACCAGATGAGCGAGAATAGCACTGTTGACCGATCGTGATTCCTCGTGCCCCAACCACCGTGGATGATGCTCTCGGATTCGTTTAGAAAGTTGTCTTGATGTTCGACCAATATAACCTGCTCCACAGGAACAAGTGAATGAGTAAATACATAGAGAAAGTCTGAACTGTCAGTCTATCTTCGTTATAATACCTGAGAATTGGGGATGTTGAGAATTGAATACGG